>CM038644.1:50000-52500 GCA_021554675.1 Leuciscus idus | reverse complement strand
TTCACCCTCATTAGTAACCACCCTCATTTGCATAAAGGGCATCTGATTGGCCGAATCTTAACTGTCCATATATCTGCAACGGTGTGTTTTATCTGTACGAAACTTGGTTTATATAGTAATTGATGTATGGCTAGTCGACTGGTGGTGGTTTGGTGCGCCTCTAGCGCCACCAGGTGTGTAGACACGGTACTGCACTTTATTTTTTAGATTTGTTTTTTTTTAACAGGGGTCTATTTTATAAATTGCTGTTGTATCTAGGGTTATTTTATATAGGGGTGGTCTATCCTGGTATATTTTGGGTAGGGTCTGTGTAGGTCCCGCCAGTGGTCAGTGTTTTTTGGTTTTGTTTTCTGTTTTTTTGTGCAGGTGGTGGGTAGGTTTAGCTGGTTAGGTGAGGTAGCGTGCCAGGCCTTTGGCCTTTGACCCTGCATCCATGCAGACGCCCTGACGCAAACTGAACTTGAGTTTTCCCCCAGCTGTTCACCTGTCAATGCAAAATGGTTGCATTTGCCATGCATATCAGCACGAGTGCTGAAACAGCACCAATGCTGACAGGTAAGTGTCTATTTCTATAGATAGATTGATGGATGGATGGATGGATGGATGGATAGATAGGTACATGAGTTTAAACAACTTTTTGTTAAAAAAAATGTTTTTGTTAAAAAAAATGTTTTTGTTTGAAAAAGTGAATGTTTTTTAGGCCTGTGTTACATTGATGGATGGAGTGATGGAGTGATGGATGGATGGATGGATGGATAGATAGATGAATAGATGAATATATAGATACATGAGTTTAAACCACTTTTTGTTAAAAAAAATATGTTTTTGTTTGAAAAAGTGAATGTTTTTAGGCCTGTGTTATACATGGATGGATGGAGTGATGGAGTGATGGATGGATGGATGGATGGATGGATGGATAGATAGATAAATAGATAGATAGATGAATAGATGAATATATAGATACATGAGTTTAAACAACTTTTTGTTAAAAAAAAAAAAGTTTTTGTTTGAAAAAGTGAATGTTTTTAGGCCTGTGTTATACATGGATGGATGGAGTGATGGAGTGATGGAGTGATGGATGGATGGATGGATAGATAGATGGATAGATGGATAGATGGATAGATGGATAGATGGATAGATGAGTTTGATCGACTGTTTGTTCATATTTTTTTATTGTTTTGTGTTAAATATTGAAAGTAGTCTTTGGCCTAATGGTTAGTTTGGGTTTAGGGTTAGTTTGGGGCTATGGTTAGGTTAGGGTTAAAATGGCATATAGGTAGGGAGGTAAAAACGACTTTCACCCTCATTAGTAACCACCCTCATTTGCATAAAGGGCATCTGATTGGCCGAATCTTAACTGTCCATATATCTGCAACGGTGTGTTTTATCTGTACGAAACTTGGTTTATATAGTAATTGATGTATGGCTAGTCGACTGGTGGTGGTTTGGTGCGCCTCTAGCGCCACCAGGTGTGTAGACACGGTACTGCACTTTATTTTTTAGATTTGTTTTTTTTTAACAGGGGTCTATTTTATAAATTGCTGTTGTATCTAGGGTTATTTTATATAGGGGTGGTCTATCCTGGTATATTTTGGGTAGGGTCTGTGTAGGTCCCGCCAGTGGTCAGTGTTTTTTGGTTTTGTTTTCTGTTTTTTTGTGCAGGTGGTGGGTAGGTTTAGCTGGTTAGGTGAGGTAGCGTGCCAGGCCTTTGGCCTTTGACCCTGCATCCATGCAGACGCCCTGACGCAAACTGAACTTGAGTTTTCCCCCAGCTGTTCACCTGTCAATGCAAAATGGTTGCATTTGCCATGCATATCAGCACGAGTGCTGAAACAGCACCAATGCTGACAGGTAAGTGTCTATTTCTATAGATAGATTGATGGATGGATGGATGGATGGATGGATAGATAGGTACATGAGTTTAAACAACTTTTTGTTAAAAAAAATGTTTTTGTTAAAAAAAATGTTTTTGTTTGAAAAAGTGAATGTTTTTTAGGCCTGTGTTACATTGATGGATGGAGTGATGGAGTGATGGATGGATGGATGGATGGATAGATAGATGAATAGATGAATATATAGATACATGAGTTTAAACCACTTTTTGTTAAAAAAAATATGTTTTTGTTTGAAAAAGTGAATGTTTTTAGGCCTGTGTTATACATGGATGGATGGAGTGATGGAGTGATGGATGGATGGATGGATGGATGGATAGATAGATAAATAGATAGATAGATGAATAGATGAATATATAGATACATGAGTTTAAACAACTTTTTGTTAAAAAAAAAAAAGTTTTTGTTTGAAAAAGTGAATGTTTTTAGGCCTGTGTTATACATGGATGGATGGAGTGATGGAGTGATGGAGTGATGGATGGATGGATGGATAGATAGATGGATAGATGGATAGATGGATAGATGGATAGATGGATAGATGAGTTTGATCGACTGTTTGTTCATATTTTTTTATTGTTTTGTGTTAAATATTGAAAGTAGTCTTTGGC
>CM038644.1:0-15000 GCA_021554675.1 Leuciscus idus | reverse complement strand
TCTGTACGAAACTTGGTTTATATAGTAATTGATGTATGGCTAGTCGACTGGTGGTGGTTTGGTGCGCCTCTAGCGCCACCAGGTGTGTAGACACGGTACTGCACTTTATTTTTTAGATTTGTTTTTTTTTAACAGGGGTCTATTTTATAAATTGCTGTTGTATCTAGGGTTATTTTATATAGGGGTGGTCTATCCTGGTATATTTTGGGTAGGGTCTGTGTAGGTCCCGCCAGTGGTCAGTGTTTTTTGGTTTTGTTTTCTGTTTTTTTGTGCAGGTGGTGGGTAGGTTTAGCTGGTTAGGTGAGGTAGCGTGCCAGGCCTTTGGCCTTTGACCCTGCATCCATGCAGACGCCCTGACGCAAACTGAACTTGAGTTTTCCCCCAGCTGTTCACCTGTCAATGCAAAATGGTTGCATTTGCCATGCATATCAGCACGAGTGCTGAAACAGCACCAATGCTGACAGGTAAGTGTCTATTTCTATAGATAGATTGATGGATGGATGGATGGATGGATGGATAGATAGGTACATGAGTTTAAACAACTTTTTGTTAAAAAAAATGTTTTTGTTAAAAAAAATGTTTTTGTTTGAAAAAGTGAATGTTTTTTAGGCCTGTGTTACATTGATGGATGGAGTGATGGAGTGATGGATGGATGGATGGATGGATAGATAGATGAATAGATGAATATATAGATACATGAGTTTAAACCACTTTTTGTTAAAAAAAATATGTTTTTGTTTGAAAAAGTGAATGTTTTTAGGCCTGTGTTATACATGGATGGATGGAGTGATGGAGTGATGGATGGATGGATGGATGGATGGATAGATAGATAAATAGATAGATAGATGAATAGATGAATATATAGATACATGAGTTTAAACAACTTTTTGTTAAAAAAAAAAAAGTTTTTGTTTGAAAAAGTGAATGTTTTTAGGCCTGTGTTATACATGGATGGATGGAGTGATGGAGTGATGGAGTGATGGATGGATGGATGGATAGATAGATGGATAGATGGATAGATGGATAGATGGATAGATGGATAGATGAGTTTGATCGACTGTTTGTTCATATTTTTTTATTGTTTTGTGTTAAATATTGAAAGTAGTCTTTGGCCTAATGGTTAGTTTGGGTTTAGGGTTAGTTTGGGGCTATGGTTAGGTTAGGGTTAAAATGGCATATAGGTAGGGAGGTAAAAACGACTTTCACCCTCATTAGTAACCACCCTCATTTGCATAAAGGGCATCTGATTGGCCGAATCTTAACTGTCCATATATCTGCAACGGTGTGTTTTATCTGTACGAAACTTGGTTTATATAGTAATTGATGTATGGCTAGTCGACTGGTGGTGGTTTGGTGCGCCTCTAGCGCCACCAGGTGTGTAGACACGGTACTGCACTTTATTTTTTAGATTTGTTTTTTTTTAACAGGGGTCTATTTTATAAATTGCTGTTGTATCTAGGGTTATTTTATATAGGGGTGGTCTATCCTGGTATATTTTGGGTAGGGTCTGTGTAGGTCCCGCCAGTGGTCAGTGTTTTTTGGTTTTGTTTTCTGTTTTTTTGTGCAGGTGGTGGGTAGGTTTAGCTGGTTAGGTGAGGTAGCGTGCCAGGCCTTTGGCCTTTGACCCTGCATCCATGCAGACGCCCTGACGCAAACTGAACTTGAGTTTTCCCCCAGCTGTTCACCTGTCAATGCAAAATGGTTGCATTTGCCGTGCATATCAGCACGAGTGCTGAAACAGCACCAATGCTGACAGGTAAGTGTCTATTTCTATAGATAGATTGATGGATGGAGTGATGGATGGATGGATGGATGGATGGATAGATAGGTACATGAGTTTAAACAACTTTTTGTTAAAAAAAATGTTTTTGTTAAAAAAAATGTTTTTGTTTGAAAAAGTGAATGTTTTTTAGGCCTGTGTTACATTGATGGATGGAGTGATGGAGTGATGGATGGATGGATGGATGGATGGATAGATAGATGAATAGATGAATATATAGATACATGAGTTGAAACCACTTTTTGTTAAAAAAAATATGTTTTTGTTTGAAAAAGTGAATGTTTTTAGGCCTGTGTTATACATGGATGGATGGAGTGATGGAGTGATGGATGGATGGATGGATGGATAGATAGATAAATAGATAGATAGATGAATAGATGAATATATAGATACATGAGTTTAAACAACTTTTTGTTAAAAAAAAAAAAGTTTTTGTTTGAAAAAGTGAATGTTTTTAGGCCTGTGTTATACATGGATGGATGGAGTGATGGAGTGATGGAGTGATGGATGGATGGATGGATAGATAGATGGATAGATGGATAGATGGATAGATGGATAGATGGATAGATGAGTTTGATCGACTGTTTGTTCATATTTTTTTATTGTTTTGTGTTAAATATTGAAAGTAGTCTTTGGCCTAATGGTTAGTTTGGGTTTAGGGTTAGTTTGGGGCTATGGTTTGGTTAGGGTTAAAATGGCATATAGGTAGGGAGGTAAAAACGACTTTCACCCTCATTAGTAACCACCCTCATTTGCATAAAGGGCATCTGATTGGCCGAATCTTAACTGTCCATATATCTGCAACGGTGTGTTTTATCTGTACGAAACTTGGTTTATATAGTAATTGATGTATGGCTAGTCGACTGGTGGTGGTTTGGTGCGCCTCTAGCGCCACCAGGTGTGTAGACACGGTACTGCACTTTATTTTTTAGATTTGTTTTTTTTTAACAGGGGTCTATTTTATAAATTGCTGTTGTATCTAGGGTTATTTTATATAGGGGTGGTCTATCCTGGTATATTTTGGGTAGGGTCTGTTTAGGTCCCGCCAGTGGTCAGTGTTTTTTGGTTTTGTTTTCTGTTTTTTTGTGCAGGTGGTGGGTAGGTTTAGCTGGTTAGGTGAGGTAGCGTGCCAGGCCTTTGGCCTTTGACCCTGCATCCATGCAGACGCCCTGACGCAAACTGAACTTGAGTTTTCCCCCAGCTGTTCACCTGTCAATGCAAAATGGTTGCATTTGCCGTGCATATCAGCACGAGTGCTGAAACAGCACCAATGCTGACAGGTAAGTGTCTATTTCTATAGATAGATTGATGGATGGAGTGATGGATGGATGGATGGATGGATGGATGGATGGATGGATGGATGGATGGATAGATAGGTACATGAGTTTAAACAACTTTTTGTTAAAAAAAATGTTTTTGTTAAAAAAAATGTTTTTGTTTGAAAAAGTGAATGTTTTTTAGGCCTGTGTTACATTGATGGATGGAGTGATGGAGTGATGGAGTGATGGATGGATGGATGGATGGATGGATAGATAGATGAATAGATGAATATATAGATACATGAGTTTAAACCACTTTTTGTTAAAAAAAATATGTTTTTGTTTGAAAAAGTGAATGTTTTTAGGCCTGTGTTATACATGGATGGATGGAGTGATGGAGTGATGGATGGATGGATGGATGGATGGATAGATAGATAAATAGATAGATAGATGAATAGATGAATATATAGATACATGAGTTTAAGCAACTTTTTGTTAAAAAAAAAAAAGTTTTTGTTTGAAAAAGTGAATGTTTTTAGGCCTGTGTTATACATGGATGGATGGAGTGATGGAGTGATGGAGTGATGGATGGATGGATGGATAGATAGATGGATAGATGGATAGATGGATAGATGAGTTTGATCGACTGTTTGTTCATATTTTTTTATTGTTTTGTGTTAAATATTGAAAGTAGTCTTTGGCCTAATGGTTAGTTTGGGTTTAGGGTTAGTTTGGGGCTATGGTTTGGTTAGGGTTAAAATGGCATATAGGTAGGGAGGTAAAAACGACTTTCACCCTCATTAGTAACCACCCTCATTTGCATAAAGGGCATCTGATTGGCCGAATCTTAACTGTCCATATATCTGCAACGGTGTGTTTTATCTGTACGAAACTTGGTTTATATAGTAATTGATGTATGGCTAGTCGACTGGTGGTGGTTTGGTGCGCCTCTAGCGCCACCAGGTGTGTAGACACGGTACTGCACTTTATTTTTTAGATTTGTTTTTTTTTAACAGGGGTCTATTTTATAAATTGCTGTTGTATCTAGGGTTATTTTATATAGGGGTGGTCTATCCTGGTATATTTTGGGTAGGGTCTGTGTAGGTCCCGCCAGTGGTCAGTGTTTTTTGGTTTTGTTTTCTGTTTTTTTGTGCAGGTGGTGGGTAGGTTTAGCTGGTTAGGTGAGGTAGCGTGCCAGGCCTTTGGCCTTTGACCCTGCATCCATGCAGACGCCCTGACGCAAACTGAACTTGAGTTTTCCCCCAGCTGTTCACCTGTCAATGCAAAATGGTTGCATTTGCCGTGCATATCAGCACGAGTGCTGAAACAGCACCAATGCTGACAGGTAAGTGTCTATTTCTATAGATAGATTGATGGATGGAGTGATGGATGGATGGATGGATGGATGGATGGATGGATGGATGGATGGATAGATAGGTACATGAGTTTAAACAACTTTTTGTTAAAAAAAATGTTTTTGTTAAAAAAAATGTTTTTGTTTGAAAAAGTGAATGTTTTTTAGGCCTGTGTTACATTGATGGATGGAGTGATGGAGTGATGGATGGATGGATGGATGGATGGATAGATAGATGAATAGATGAATATATAGATACATGAGTTTAAACCACTTTTTGTTAAAAAAAATATGTTTTTGTTTGAAAAAGTGAATGTTTTTAGGCCTGTGTTATACATGGATGGATGGAGTGATGGAGTGATGGATGGATGGATGGATGGATAGATAGATAAATAGATAGATAGATGAATAGATAAATATATAGATACATGAGTTTAAACAACTTTTTGTTAAAAAAAAAAAAGTTTTTGTTTGAAAAAGTGAATGTTTTTAGGCCTGTGTTATACATGGATGGATGGAGTGATGGAGTGATGGAGTGATGGATGGATGGATGGATAGATAGATGGATAGATGGATAGATGGATAGATGGATAGATGAGTTTGATCGACTGTTTGTTCATATTTTTTTATTGTTTTGTGTTAAATATTGAAAGTAGTCTTTGGCCTAATGGTTAGTTTGGGTTTAGGGTTAGTTTGGGGCTATGGTTAGGTTAGGGTTAAAATGGCATATAGGTAGGGAGGTAAAAACGACTTTCACCCTCATTAGTAACCACCCTCATTTGCATAAAGGGCATCTGATTGGCCGAATCTTAACTGTCCATATATCTGCAACGGTGTGTTTTATCTGTACGAAACTTGGTTTATATAGTAATTGATGTATGGCTAGTCGACTGGTGGTGGTTTGGTGCGCCTCTAGCGCCACCAGGTGTGTAGACACGGTACTGCACTTTATTTTTTAGATTTGTTTTTTTTTAACAGGGGTCTATTTTATAAATTGCTGTTGTATCTAGGGTTATTTTATATAGGGGTGGTCTATCCTGGTATATTTTGGGTAGGGTCTGTGTAGGTCCCGCCAGTGGTCAGTGTTTTTTGGTTTTGTTTTCTGTTTTTTTGTGCAGGTGGTGGGTAGGTTTAGCTGGTTAGGTGAGGTAGCGTGCCAGGCCTTTGGCCTTTGACCCTGCATCCATGCAGACGCCCTGACGCAAACTGAACTTGAGTTTTCCCCCAGCTGTTCACCTGTCAATGCAAAATGGTTGCATTTGCCGTGCATATCAGCACGAGTGCTGAAACAGCACCAATGCTGACAGGTAAGTGTCTATTTCTATAGATAGATTGATGGATGGAGTGATGGATGGATGGATGGATGGATGGATGGATGGATAGATAGGTACATGAGTTTAAACAACTTTTTGTTAAAAAAAATGTTTTTGTTAAAAAAAATGTTTTTGTTTGAAAAAGTGAATGTTTTTTAGGCCTGTGTTACATTGATGGATGGAGTGATGGAGTGATGGATGGATGGATGGATGGATGGATAGATAGATGAATAGATGAATATATAGATACATGAGTTTAAACCACTTTTTGTTAAAAAAAATATGTTTTTGTTTGAAAAAGTGAATGTTTTTAGGCCTGTGTTATACATGGATGGATGGAGTGATGGAGTGATGGATGGATGGATGGATGGATAGATAGATAAATAGATAGATAGATGAATAGATGAATATATAGATACATGAGTTTAAACAACTTTTTGTTAAAAAAAAAAAAGTTTTTGTTTGAAAAAGTGAATGTTTTTAGGCCTGTGTTATACATGGATGGATGGAGTGATGGAGTGATGGATGGATGGATGGATAGATAGATGGATAGATGGATAGATGGATAGATGGATAGATGGATAGATGAGTTTGATCGACTGTTTGTTCATATTTTTTTATTGTTTTGTGTTAAATATTGAAAGTAGTCTTTGGCCTAATGGTTAGTTTGGGTTTAGGGTTAGTTTGGGGCTATGGTTAGGTTAGGGTTAAAATGGCATATAGGTAGGGAGGTAAAAACGACTTTCACCCTCATTAGTAACCACCCTCATTTGCATAAAGGGCATCTGATTGGCCGAATCTTAACTGTCCATATATCTGCAACGGTGTGTTTTATCTGTACGAAACTTGGTTTATATAGTAATTGATGTATGGCTAGTCGACTGGTGGTGGTTTGGTGCGCCTCTAGCGCCACCAGGTGTGTAGACACGGTACTGCACTTTATTTTTTAGATTTGTTTTTTTTTAACAGGGGTCTATTTTATAAATTGCTGTTGTATCTAGGGTTATTTTATATAGGGGTGGTCTATCCTGGTATATTTTGGGTAGGGTCTGTTTAGGTCCCGCCAGTGGTCAGTGTTTTTTGGTTTTGTTTTCTGTTTTTTTGTGCAGGTGGTGGGTAGGTTTAGCTGGTTAGGTGAGGTAGCGTGCCAGGCCTTTGGCCTTTGACCCTGCATCCATGCAGACGCCCTGACGCAAACTGAACTTGAGTTTTCCCCCAGCTGTTCACCTGTCAATGCAAAATGGTTGCATTTGCCGTGCATATCAGCACGAGTGCTGAAACAGCACCAATGCTGACAGGTAAGTGTCTATTTCTATAGATAGATTGATGGATGGAGTGATGGATGGATGGATGGATGGATGGATGGATGGATAGATAGGTACATGAGTTTAAACAACTTTTTGTTAAAAAAAATGTTTTTGTTAAAAAAAATGTTTTTGTTTGAAAAAGTGAATGTTTTTTAGGCCTGTGTTACATTGATGGATGGAGTGATGGAGTGATGGATGGATGGATGGATGGATGGATAGATAGATGAATAGATGAATATATAGATACATGAGTTTAAACCACTTTTTGTTAAAAAAAATATGTTTTTGTTTGAAAAAGTGAATGTTTTTAGGCCTGTGTTATACATGGATGGATGGAGTGATGGAGTGATGGATGGATGGATGGATGGATAGATAGATAAATAGATAGATAGATGAATAGATGAATATATAGATACATGAGTTTAAACAACTTTTTGTTAAAAAAAAAAAAGTTTTTGTTTGAAAAAGTGAATGTTTTTAGGCCTGTGTTATACATGGATGGATGGAGTGATGGAGTGATGGAGTGATGGATGGATGGATGGATAGATAGATGGATAGATGGATAGATGGATAGATGGATAGATGAGTTTGATCGACTGTTTGTTCATATTTTTTTATTGTTTTGTGTTAAATATTGAAAGTAGTCTTTGGCCTAATGGTTAGTTTGGGTTTAGGGTTAGTTTGGGGCTATGGTTAGGTTAGGGTTAAAATGGCATATAGGTAGGGAGGTAAAAACGACTTTCACCCTCATTAGTAACCACCCTCATTTGCATAAAGGGCATCTGATTGGCCGAATCTTAACTGTCCATATATCTGCAACGGTGTGTTTTATCTGTACGAAACTTGGTTTATATAGTAATTGATGTATGGCTAGTCGACTGGTGGTGGTTTGGTGCGCCTCTAGCGCCACCAGGTGTGTAGACACGGTACTGCACTTTATTTTTTAGATTTGTTTTTTTTTAACAGGGGTCTATTTTATAAATTGCTGTTGTATCTAGGGTTATTTTATATAGGGGTGGTCTATCCTGGTATATTTTGGGTAGGGTCTGTTTAGGTCCCGCCAGTGGTCAGTGTTTTTTGGTTTTGTTTTCTGTTTTTTTGTGCAGGTGGTGGGTAGGTTTAGCTGGTTAGGTGAGGTAGCGTGCCAGGCCTTTGGCCTTTGACCCTGCATCCATGCAGAGTTAGATGAGAGAAGATCCAAGATCCAAACCTGAGGTCTAAATCTGGTTATGCACGGGCCCTAACACAACTGGCCGCTTCGCACACACAAGGATGGACCAAAATAATGTCCAGAGAGATGTATAAAAATATAAAAGAGGGTTAAATCACCGTGGGGTACGCCAATTAGGGTTAAATGCAAGAAGAACGAATGGTAGGTGTTAGTAGGAAAGTGAGAGGGGCATCAACACAACTTACCCACGTCTGTATGGACGAAGGGAGACATTTAAACATTAAACAGACTAACTCACGCCTGTTTGGGCAATGAGAAAAAATTATATTAGGCTCTGCTACATCACCACACACCAAATGATGGAGGCCATCTTGTATTTTACAGTCTGCGTCATTCAGGGGCATTTCGCGACGCGTTTCGTGCTCGACCAACTGCACTCATCAGGCGATTTTGAATGACTGTCTCTAATCCCCTCAGCTTTATGGCTTTCAAAAAGGGGCGTGGCCCCTCTAACTGTCACACAAGCACCTTTCAGCATAAAATAATGCGTCATGAGTCATTTTTCTGCTATCAACCTTCTTGTTTTTAATTTTAAATATTTTTATAAATGTATACAAACACCCACAAACATCACCAGGAACATCCAAGCGTCGTGAACGAAGTCCAGAGTATCAGGCACTGGCTGAGTTAGGTGAGAGAAGATCCAAGATCCAAACCTGAGGTCTAAATCTGGTTATGCACGGGCCCTAACACAACTGGCCGCTTCGCACACACAAGGATGGACCAAAATAATGTCCAGAGAGATGTATAAAAATATAAAAGAGGGTTAAATCACCGTGGGGTACGCCAATTAGGGTTAAATGCAAGAAGAACGAATGGTAGGTGTTAGTAGGAAAGTGAGAGGGGCATCAACACAACTTACCCACGTCTGTATGGACGAAGGGAGACATTTAAACATTAAACAGACTAACTCACGCCTGTTTGGGCAATGAGAAAAAATTATATTAGGCTCTGCTACATCACCACACACCAAATGATGGAGGCCATCTTGTATTTTACAGTCTGCGTCATTCAGGGGCATTTCGCGACGCGTTTCGTGCTCGACCAACTGCACTCATCAGGCGATTTTGAATGACTGTCTCTAATCCCCTCAGCTTTATGGCTTTCAAAAAGGGGCGTGGCCCCTCTAACTGTCACACAAGCACCTTTCAGCATAAAATAATGCGTCATGAGTCATTTTTCTGCTATCAACCTTCTTGTTTTTAATTTTAAATATTTTTATAAATGTATACAAACACCCACAAACATCACCAGGAACATCCAAGCGTCGTGAACGAAGTCCAGAGTATCAGGCACTGGCTGAGTTAGGTGAGAGAAGATCCAAGATCCAAACCTGAGGTCTAAATCTGGTTATGCACGGGCCCTAACACAACTGGCCGCTTCGCACACACAAGGATGGACCAAAATAATGTCCAGAGAGATGTATAAAAATATAAAAGAGGGTTAAATCACCGTGGGGTACGCCAATTAGGGTTAAATGCAAGAAGAACGAATGGTAGGTGTTAGTAGGAAAGTGAGAGGGGCATCAACACAACTTACCCACGTCTGTATGGACGAAGGGAGACATTTAAACATTAAACAGACTAACTCACGCCTGTTTGGGCAATGAGAAAAAATTATATTAGGCTCTGCTACATCACCACACACCAAATGATGGAGGCCATCTTGTATTTTACAGTCTGCGTCATTCAGGGGCATTTCGCGACGCGTTTCGTGCTCGACCAACTGCACTCATCAGGCGATTTTGAATGACTGTCTCTAATCCCCTCAGCTTTATGGCTTTCAAAAAGGGGCGTGGCCCCTCTAACTGTCACACAAGCACCTTTCAGCATAAAATAATGCGTCATGAGTCATTTTTCTGCTATCAACCTTCTTGTTTTTAATTTTAAATATTTTTATAAATGTATACAAACACCCACAAACATCACCAGGAACATCCAAGCGTCGTGAACGAAGTCCAGAGTATCAGGCACTGGCTGAGTTAGGTGAGAGAAGATCCAAGATCCAAACCTGAGGTCTAAATCTGGTTATGCACGGGCCCTAACACAACTGGCCGCTTCGCACACACAAGGATGGACCAAAATAATGTCCAGAGAGATGTATAAAAATATAAAAGAGGGTTAAATCACCGTGGGGTACGCCAATTAGGGTTAAATGCAAGAAGAACGAATGGTAGGTGTTAGTAGGAAAGTGAGAGGGGCATCAACACAACTTACCCACGTCTGTATGGACGAAGGGAGACATTTAAACATTAAACAGACTAACTCACGCCTGTTTGGGCAATGAGAAAAAATTATATTAGGCTCTGCTACATCACCACACACCAAATGATGGAGGCCATCTTGTATTTTACAGTCTGCGTCATTCAGGGGCATTTCGCGACGCGTTTCGTGCTCGACCAACTGCACTCATCAGGCGATTTTGAATGACTGTCTCTAATCCCCTCAGCTTTATGGCTTTCAAAAAGGGGCGTGGCCCCTCTAACTGTCACACAAGCACCTTTCAGCATAAAATAATGCGTCATGAGTCATTTTTCTGCTATCAACCTTCTTGTTTTTAATTTTAAATATTTTTATAAATGTATACAAACACCCACAAACATCACCAGGAACATCCAAGCGTCGTGAACGAAGTCCAGAGTATCAGGCACTGGCTGAGTTAGGTGAGAGAAGATCCAAGATCCAAACCTGAGGTCTAAATCTGGTTATGCACGGGCCCTAACACAACTGGCCGCTTCGCACACACAAGGATGGACCAAAATAATGTCCAGAGAGATGTATAAAAATATAAAAGAGGGTTAAATCACCGTGGGGTACGCCAATTAGGGTTAAATGCAAGAAGAACGAATGGTAGGTGTTAGTAGGAAAGTGAGAGGGGCATCAACACAACTTACCCACGTCTGTATGGACGAAGGGAGACATTTAAACATTAAACAGACTAACTCACGCCTGTTTGGGCAATGAGAAAAAATTATATTAGGCTCTGCTACATCACCACACACCAAATGATGGAGGCCATCTTGTATTTTACAGTCTGCGTCATTCAGGGGCATTTCGCGACGCGTTTCGTGCTCGACCAACTGCACTCATCAGGCGATTTTGAATGACTGTCTCTAATCCCCTCAGCTTTATGGCTTTCAAAAAGGGGCGTGGCCCCTCTAACTGTCACACAAGCACCTTTCAGCATAAAATAATGCGTCATGAGTCATTTTTCTGCTATCAACCTTCTTGTTTTTAATTTTAAATATTTTTATAAATGTATACAAACACCCACAAACATCACCAGGAACATCCAAGCGTCGTGAACGAAGTCCAGAGTATCAGGCACTGGCTGAGTTAGGTGAGAGAAGATCCAAGATCCAAACCTGAGGTCTAAATCTGGTTATGCACGGGCCCTAACACAACTGGCCGCTTCGCACACACAAGGATGGACCAAAATAATGTCCAGAGAGATGTATAAAAATATAAAAGAGGGTTAAATCACCGTGGGGTACGCCAATTAGGGTTAAATGCAAGAAGAACGAATGGTAGGTGTTAGTAGGAAAGTGAGAGGGGCATCAACACAACTTACCCACGTCTGTATGGACGAAGGGAGACATTTAAACATTAAACAGACTAACTCACGCCTGTTTGGGCAATGAGAAAAAATTATATTAGGCTCTGCTACATCACCACACACCAAATGATGGAGGCCATCTTGTATTTTACAGTCTGCGTCATTCAGGGGCATTTCGCGACGCGTTTCGTGCTCGACCAACTGCACTCATCAGGCGATTTTGAATGACTGTCTCTAATCCCCTCAGCTTTATGGCTTTCAAAAAGGGGCGTGGCCCCTCTAACTGTCACACAAGCACCTTTCAGCATAAAATAATGCGTCATGAGTCATTTTTCTGCTATCAACCTTCTTGTTTTTAATTTTAAATATTTTTATAAATGTATACAAACACCCACAAACATCACCAGGAACATCCAAGCGTCGTGAACGAAGTCCAGAGTATCAGGCACTGGCTGAGTTAGGTGAGAGAAGATCCAAGATCCAAACCTGAGGTCTAAATCTGGTTATGCACGGGCCCTAACACAACTGGCCGCTTCGCACACACAAGGATGGACCAAAATAATGTCCAGAGAGATGTATAAAAATATAAAAGAGGGTTAAATCACCGTGGGGTACGCCAATTAGGGTTAAATGCAAGAAGAACGAATGGTAGGTGTTAGTAGGAAAGTGAGAGGGGCATCAACACAACTTACCCACGTCTGTATGGACGAAGGGAGACATTTAAACATTAAACAGACTAACTCACGCCTGTTTGGGCAATGAGAAAAAATTATATTAGGCTCTGCTACATCACCACACACCAAATGATGGAGGCCATCTTGTATTTTACAGTCTGCGTCATTCAGGGGCATTTCGCGACGCGTTTCGTGCTCGACCAACTGCACTCATCAGGCGATTTTGAATGACTGTCTCTAATCCCCTCAGCTTTATGGCTTTCAAAAAGGGGCGTGGCCCCTCTAACTGTCACACAAGCACCTTTCAGCATAAAATAATGCGTCATGAGTCATTTTTCTGCTATCAACCTTCTTGTTTTTAATTTTAAATATTTTTATAAATGTATACAAACACCCACAAACATCACCAGGAACATCCAAGCGTCGTGAACGAAGTCCAGAGTATCAGGCACTGGCTGAGTTAGGTGAGAGAAGATCCAAGATCCAAACCTGAGGTCTAAATCTGGTTATGCACGGGCCCTAACACAACTGGCCGCTTCGCACACACAAGGATGGACCAAAATAATGTCCAGAGAGATGTATAAAAATATAAAAGAGGGTTAAATCACCGTGGGGTACGCCAATTAGGGTTAAATGCAAGAAGAACGAATGGTAGGTGTTAGTAGGAAAGTGAGAGGGGCATCAACACAACTTACCCACGTCTGTATGGACGAAGGGAGACATTTAAACATTAAACAGACTAACTCACGCCTGTTTGGGCAATGAGAAAAAATTATATTAGGCTCTGCTACATCACCACACACCAAATGATGGAGGCCATCTTGTATTTTACAGTCTGCGTCATTCAGGGGCATTTCGCGACGCGTTTCGTGCTCGACCAACTGCACTCATCAGGCGATTTTGAATGACTGTCTCTAATCCCCTCAGCTTTATGGCTTTCAAAAAGGGGCGTGGCCCCTCTAACTGTCACACAAGCACCTTTCAGCATAAAATAATGCGTCATGAGTCATTTTTCTGCTATCAACCTTCTTGTTTTTAATTTTAAATATTTTTATAAATGTATACAAACACCCACAAACATCACCAGGAACATCCAAGCGTCGTGAACGAAGTCCAGAGTATCAGGCACTGGCTGAGTTAGGTGAGAGAAGATCCAAGATCCAAACCTGAGGTCTAAATCTGGTTATGCACGGGCCCTAACACAACTGGCCGCTTCGCACACACAAGGATGGACCAAAATAATGTCCAGAGAGATGTATAAAAATATAAAAGAGGGTTAAATCACCGTGGGGTACGCCAATTAGGGTTAAATGCAAGAAGAACGAATGGTAGGTGTTAGTAGGAAAGTGAGAGGGGCATCAACACAACTTACCCACGTCTGTATGGACGAAGGGAGACATTTAAACATTAAACAGACTAACTCACGCCTGTTTGGGCAATGAGAAAAAATTATATTAGGCTCTGCTACATCACCACACACCAAATGATGGAGGCCATCTTGTATTTTACAGTCTGCGTCATTCAGGGGCATTTCGCGACGCGTTTCGTGCTCGACCAACTGCACTCATCAGGCGATTTTGAATGACTGTCTCTAATCCCCTCAGCTTTATGGCTTTCAAAAAGGGGCGTGGCCCCTCTAACTGTCACACAAGCACCTTTCAGCATAAAATAATGCGTCATGAGTCATTTTTCTGCTATCAACCTTCTTGTTTTTAATTTTAAATATTTTTATAAATGTATACAAACACCCACAAACATCACCAGGAACATCCAAGCGTCGTGAACGAAGTCCAGAGTATCAGGCACTGGCTGAGTTAGGTGAGAGAAGATCCAAGATCCAAACCTGAGGTCTAAATCTGGTTATGCACGGGCCCTAACACAACTGGCCGCTTCGCACACACAAGGATGGACCAAAATAATGTCCAGAGAGATGTATAAAAATATAAAAGAGGGTTAAATCACCGTGGGGTACGCCAATTAGGGTTAAATGCAAGAAGAACGAATGGTAGGTGTTAGTAGGAAAGTGAGAGGGGCATCAACACAACTTACCCACGTCTGTATGGACGAAGGGAGACATTTAAACATTAAACAGACTAACTCACGCCTGTTTGGGCAATGAGAAAAAATTATATTAGGCTCTGCTACATCACCACACACCAAATGATGGAGGCCATCTTGTATTTTACAGTCTGCGTCATTCAGGGGCATTTCGCGACGCGTTTCGTGCTCGACCAACTGCACTCATCAGGCGATTTTGAATGACTGTCTCTAATCCCCTCAGCTTTATGGCTTTCAAAAAGGGGCGTGGCCCCTCTAACTGTCACACAAGCACCTTTCAGCATAAAATAATGCGTCATGAGTCATTTTTCTGCTATCAACCTTCTTGTTTTTAATTTTAAATATTTTTATAAATGTATACAAACACCCACAAACATCACCAGGAACATCCAAGCGTCGTGAACGAAGTCCAGAGTATCAGGCACTGGCTGAGTTAGGTGAGAGAAGATCCAAGATCCAAACCTGAGGT
>CM038643.1:32406064-32620031 GCA_021554675.1 Leuciscus idus | reverse complement strand
CACAGCTCTTTTCTGGATAGTGATCAGCAGGGGGTATTGTCCTAATTCAGCTCTGCACGAGTTGTTTGGTGTCGCTCTGAGATCTGCTCTCTCTCTCTCTCTCTCTCTCTCTCTCTCACACACACTCACACTCTCTCTCACACTCACACACACTTTATGCCTGTTAGGCAAAGGTAAATATGACATTTATTATAGGTTTGTTTTTGCATGATTGCTAATGATAGTTGCAATCATAGATGCGTATTAGTTAATAGTTATTTTTGAAGCCAAATGTTAAATTGATAGCTTTCAGTTACCCTGTAATGTTGGATGGCTATAATTAATGTTTAACATTAGAGGGGAGAAATCATTTTTATCCAGACATCAATAGCTGTATTAGTATCAGTGAGACTGGCCTTTATGTTGTCTCTACATTCATTTGTAGATTAATTGTGAAATTGTTACATTATAAAATATATAAACTAATATAAAACTAAAAAAATGTAATTAAGCAAGTTAATGTTTTTAATCGATTGACAGCACTAATATATATGTATTATATCCGTGGTTAGTCATGGGTCGTGTATGGCATTAAAAATATTGAAAAAAAAAATATTAAAAAGGCCTTAAAGCATTAAATTTAATTTGAAGATATCTGGTATATTATGGATAAAATAGAACATGTTTAGTCCAGTGCATTTGCTTTACAGTAAACCCAAACTTCTCTTATACTCTGTGAAGCTGCTGTCGCTGCAGTAATCTGCATTATGAAGAGATCAACCGTAGATCTGTGCTCATCAACTACACTTGTGTCTTAATCAGGGGTCTTATTTAAAAACCTTATTCAGGGGTGTGATTCTTTCGGATAAATCCGGCTTTTCTGACCTGAAAATGCTCTCGTAAATCATGCAAATCCTGTTTTTTGTTGTTTTTTCGGGTCGCGCTTAGGCATGTGTTGGTATAAAATTTTCATGCTGCGATTAATTGATTGAGGTATTATCACGATATTTTTAATTGGATTGGGGGGGGGGGGGGGGGTTGTAGAAAGAAAAACAACTTGCATCACAATAGGTTGTTACATTATATTTGGTAACTAAACAGAATTTTACACAATTTTCACAATTTCAATTCAGTTCTTGGGATTTGATTTGATTCAATATTGACTCTTTGGATAAATATTAGGTAAGCTACAGTAGATAGCCTACATGTTAATTTTTCCCAAGAAAAAATATATCTCAAATAATGCTGTAAACATAGAGAGAGCCCTGTCAGCTGGTATTATTAAAGGTTAAAAATTAACATTTAAATATAATATTATAGAATTTGGTTTTCATTATGATAACAATTATGACACAAGTAAAAATATAATACAAATGTAATATAGTGCACATATTTAGCTAAATACTCCTCTCTATAGCTATTTTTTCTAGTCAACTATACGTGCTGGTCATTAAATGGCTTTCCTGAGGTAAATGTAACGTTCTGTGACATAATTGTTATCCTGCAGTTTTATTGACCTCTTTCCGTGGTTGAAAAACACTGATTGATCGATATTATGTATGAGGCATAAATACCTTTTGGTAAGTTGTACTGTATCTTTAAATAAAAAGTAACAGATGATCGGTTTACTTGAACTGAGGCGCTACAGCGATCGGTCACGTCACATTTACAAGCACCAAAACGGTATTTGTTGTCTGAATTTCGTAATAAAATGTACAGAACCTGTAAAAGTAACCTGCTCTGTCTAGTCTGTCGGTGTCAGTGTCCTCTTTGCTCCGCGATTTTTCTCTGCGTGAGAAAATGGATGTGTGGCGCGAGAGCGTGTGAAAGTGTCGATTGCGTGAGTCTCAAGCTGAATGCGTAGAGTTGGCAGCCCTGCTTTTAGAAGAGGGATAAATCGACGGCAGCGTTCCTCCTTCCGCCATGCTTCTTCTCCATGTGAGGATTGTTTACATTAGACTAGAGTGTGCACGGCGCCGCATGCACACAGTGCTTCTACATGTGGGGATTGTTTACATCAGAGTGCGCACGTGTTTCGCGCAGCATATACGCAGTGTTGGTTTAAGCGGTTGATGGAAAATAAGCTAATGCACTTTCTAAATATAAATTCTGATCTATTATTTTTCACGGTATTTTGAAGTGCCCGCGATAACAGTATGTTGGGACAGAGGCGCCAGAACAGCAACTGAGAATGCACGATACTACGATATTTCTTCAAAAGCAGATCGTGGAGACATTTTAATCGTCCACGATCAAAAATCGTCATATCGCACACCCCTACCGGCACATGTCTAGTCGCACTCAAAGCATGGTTCGGGTATTGGTAATCATAATGACCGCTCACCACTGTCAACGTTTTTGTTGTGCCTCTGATTCATGTCTTCATGTCACTCTGCAAGTAGTCCATTCATTTGTCTTGATGGAACTTCCTTCAGAGCAGAGCTCCACCACAGAGCCTGCACTCGCTGCCGAAGCTTATCTGAAGTGTGCTGAGAATTTGACGTGTGGAGCGAACTATTTCTTTTTTTTTAGCTGAAGCCGACAACGGGACAAAATAATTGTAAAGAGAGACATAGTGGACTTACTATTTTCATTTTGACATGAATAATAAATTCTGTTATGATGCACGAGCTCCCGTCAGGAGTGTGTGTGTCCTGCTGAACGAGCTCCCGTCAGGAGTGTGTGTGTCCTGCTGAACTAGCTGCAGTCGTGTCTGTTTCTGACCTCTGACCTGTGTGTTTCAGGGCTACTTCAAAGTGCTGGGCAAAGGCAAGCTGCCGAAGCAGCCGGTGATCGTGAAGGCCAAGTTCTTCAGCCGGCGGGCCGAGGAGAAGATCAAGGGTGTCGGAGGAGCGTGTGTGCTGACCGCATAAACACCTTTCTTAAATAAAGCTGATAAACTCTCTCTCCTGCTTCGTCTCGCATCACTGACCTCCACCTGTGTAGAGCTGAGCTCCTGTGACGGCCCTCAGGGGTTCAGATCCACAGGACACAACTACACCTCAGACACTCATGCTAACAGGGCAGATCTGCATCTCTTCCAGTCTGCTTCGACTTAAAGCTTGGCTCTGATTGGTCAAACTGAGGCTCTGATTGGTCAAACTGAAAAGCTTGGCTCTGATTGGTCAAACTGAAAAGCTTGGCTCTGATTGGTCAAACTGAGGCTCTGATTGGTCAAACTGAAAAGCTTGGCTCTGATTGGTCAAACTGAAAAGCTTGGCTCTGATTGGTCAAACTGAATGTAGCTGCACTGAAAAAGACGTGCGTTTAAACTGTCAAAAAGACGACTGGCACAGACGAGTGACATTAATGTACTACAAATCTTACCTAAAATCACAAAATAACGAGGTTCCGAAAGTCACACGCCATGTTGACATGAAGCTGGGTAAAGTAAAGTACATAACTACGTTTATTATTAATTAGTTCCCCCAGAAACCTCTAAACTCTGCCATCACTCCCTTCAGTAGTTCCAGACCATTTAAGACTTTCGTTCATCAAAAGACAAAACAGATATTTTAATGAAACCTGAGATGTATATCCCTCCGATCAATTCTCCAAAACCGTCCATGTTTTAAGTTCACCGCTAAAACACCTGATCTCCATATGAGTCATGTGGTTTCCTCCGAGTCCTCTAGAGAGACGCGATCGCTCTATATAATAAAGGTTTAAATGTATACTTCTAAATCTAATCACACTCATACATACACACACCAATCAGCTTTAGTCATGTGTGTTACACGTGTGTTTCAATTTAAACAAGTAAAAACTTTTAAACATCTTTGGGAAATTTAATTATGATGCATTTCAAATAATATGATGTTGAAATCCTTGTGGGAATTTCAGTTGTACAAACTAATGGACAACAGAGTTTTACACGTACAAACAAAAGTGAACAATATATTCATTTTAAGTATGCTTATTGCAATGCTTAATAATAGCTAACAAATGTTTATAATACATGAGTTGGCACATTGTAAATGTAAACTGTTTTTCAAAATATATTGCAGTAGGCCTGAGCATTTATAAAGTACATATATTTTAAACATTAAAAGCGTAATCATTTTGCTGTTATTACACTTAAGTCCTCATAAAATGTATTTTAAGAGCAACATGAGTATGTGTTCTATAAATACACTAAAGCTTCACTAAAGTGTGCTTGTGTTCAGCATATATTTACCAGTGTACTTGTAGTGTACTTTTTAAAAGTATATTAAAATGCAATTTAATATATTTTTTAATGCACTTCAAATAAGCATGTTGGGAATACACATGTATTATAAACACACTACTTGAATTTCAAATATATTTTTAGTACATTTTAACACTACATCTTTTACACCATGGTGTTGAGGTTCATGTGGGCTTGAGTGTGTTAAAAAGACGAACTGCAGAAGTATTGAGGCCATTATTACCCAGCGCCAATTGCAGTGGTTGGGGCATGTGATGAGGATGCTCCCATGTCGGCTGCCCCGCAGAGTACTATATGGCCAGTTACATCATGGTCGACGCTCAGCTGGGGGGCCGAAGCAGCGCTATAAAGATCTGATGAAGAACGCCTTGAGAAAGTGTAAGATCAGACCTGAGGATCTGGAGGATGTTGCTGCTGACCGCACCATCTGGCGACAGCTATGTGGAGATGGGGTTTGTACACTAGAGATGGAGAGGACAACCAGAAGACAGCAGAAGCGAGCCAGGAGAAATGCAGCCATAGCTGCCACTGTGACCACCATCACATACCCTCCTGCAATAGGGCTTGTGGGTCCAGGATAGGACTGTTCAGCCATCAAAGATCTCACCGTTAAAGGCGTGGACGTCATCATCGGATTTCGATGGACAACCGAAGAAGTGTGTGTGTGTGTGTGATTGTGATTGTGTGTGTGTGTGTGTGTGTGTGAGAGAGAGAGAGAGAGAGAGAGAGAGAGAGTGTGTGTGTGTGAGTGTGAGAGAGAGAGTGTGTGTGTGTGTGGGCTTGAATAAAGGGTTTAAACACACTAAGACACATTTGCACACAGTCTTTATTAAATGTAACTGATTACACATCCAGCATTTATTACACACACATGTTAATCCAGTAACAGTGAAG
Organism: Leuciscus idus; assembly: GCA_021554675.1. Classification (NCBI taxonomy): domain Eukaryota; kingdom Metazoa; phylum Chordata; class Actinopteri; order Cypriniformes; family Leuciscidae; genus Leuciscus; species Leuciscus idus. Next base: position 32,614,969 of record CM038643.1, on the reverse strand, counting down.
CAGTGAAGTGGACAAAGATGGCTGGAGATCTTCATTAAAATAACAGAAAGGCAGGACAGGATTATGAAGTCATGATCTAGAGTATGAAGATCTGATTCCAGATATTACCAACTCCAGTCAGAGATGTAGATGCCAGATCATCCACTTTTAGCTCATAGGCTAAAGCCTAAACTAGTCACAACCTTCTGTTAGGCCTGGGAAAATTACAATATTCATTTTGTAATCTCTGGTCAGCTGTGTCTGTAGGTCTGTAATGAATTCTTCCATCACTCTCATTTTAGTGCCATCAGGTCCAAAGTAACCCTGTCCTGTGTACACACCTTTCTTCACACAACAGGTGGCACTCCAGTAATACTTTGAGACAGAAACTTTATTATTCAGTATTTTGGAACCAGGAACTACACCAGTCACCACATAAGCCACATCACAGTCTTTCAGATATTTAATAACAGCCGCCTCATGATCCCTCCATTGAACCTGATTGAAACGTGAGTCCTGTGGAGCGGCGTTGGTCAGGGTGGAGGTGGCCATCATGGAGAGAGGATTGTCTGTGTGCTGAACTGGGTAGAGGTGACCTCTGTCATAGCCAGACTTATCATAGTCACGATTCATAGCCTGTTTATTATTATCAGTATTCTGTATGTTAGCTTCAGGTGCCATACATGCCTCAGCACCTCCATCCAGCTAAAGGACATGACAGAGAAAAAACAACAGCTCAGACTGTTTCAGTCAAAATTCACTTTAATTGTTGTCATTTCAAATAAATATACTGGTCCCACTTTAATTAGTCTTTAACTACTATGTTCGGTAACACTTTATTTTACAGTGTCCTTGTTACATATGTTACATGTACTTACCATAGTAATAACAGTGAATTATGCATAATTACAAGCAACTAACCCTCAACCAAACCCTAATCCTATAGTAAATACATGTAGTTGATAAATATTACTCAGTACTAACATTTATAATTACACTGTAACAATGACACCTTAACATAAAGTGTAACGCTATGTTCTAACATTTTAATAAAGCATTTGATACAATGCACTTTTTGTGTACATACGTGTTTTTATATTTTATACTTGTATTTAAATATGACCTGCATGTAATTACATCTGTAATTATTTTCTGTGATTACATCTATAATGACACTGTTAAACCCTTAAACCTATCCTCCTGTTAAGGACACCTAATATAAAGTGTGCCCAATATACTATAATAATATACAGTTGAATAATTACCTGAGGTTCGATGTACCAAGGATCACCTCCCAACACTTTTGCTCCTATAAAACCAATACGCAGAGTAGACGGGGATCTTCCAGTCTGTGTTGTACAAAGTTGCATAAAGATACTTTTGCTCATCGTTCTCGTCCCAAACACACTGGCAGATCTCCTTGAGTGAGTAGGCCCATGGTGGTGGTGCTGTGCCCGGTAGTGCTGTGATTTGAGGAGGAACCTTATTCAAAAAGAACTGACTGCATTTACCAAAACCCTTCACAACCTCACTCAGAGAGAGGCAAGGCAACAGAAGGAAAACAAGCAGTTTCATAATGAACTCAAACTGTGAGAGCAGAAACTGAATCTCTGGATTTCTCTGTGTCAGAAGAGGCGAGAGTGGAGAATGTAGATGTTCTCTCTCTTTATAGAGTTTAACACACAAGGGGAGGTTTTCACTACACAAGAAAGTGTTAAAAGCTGAAGAGGTTCACATTGCACTGCTGATGATCTAGTTTTAGCACATTAAAGGCTTTATTGCTGTTTACACTCAAACGCATGAGCTCTATCTTATGAACTTTACACACATTTAGTGTTTGTTTTCAGCTAATTAGTCATTATATATGCGCAGTCACATTTTATTAATTTAATAATTAGATTCAACAATTACAAAGTGAATCTGTCTTTGAAAAAGCATATTATGACTGAAAGAAAACTGAACATTACAACATCACATGATTACATGTGTGTCGCAACAGAAATACGACAAATCCAATCGACATCATGAATAGCACATCACATGCACGTAAAATAATATAAAACAACTTTATAAACATTATGAAATATATATAAAGGTAAATTACTGCGTGCGCCTCTCAAACCATGCAGATTAGGCAATTGTTTTTCAGACTACATGTCGTTTCTCTGCATCCATGTTCGTTCTGACCCAGAATTACACAGACCTGCTCCAAACTCCATGTGACACATCAAGTTTTCTACGTAAATCTTACTTAAAGAACCCCTAACTTTAAACAATTTTTGCCAATTCTAAGCAGCTTCATGATATTGACAACAAAGATGGTGAACCACTACATTTTCCACAATCGATCAAAATGGGCAAGTATTGTTTTAATGGCTTACTTGCGAATGTTCACTGAATGTCCACTGTAGTGTGGGAAACAAGACCATCTAAAAAGTTGTCATTTTTTTGTGCAAACAGACAACGACATTTTAGCCAACTATAGCTGTATATCTGTATATCATTCACCATATCTGGTTGTGGGTCTTTGACTGTGCGCCCTAACAGGGGAACACTTCAGAAACTAGCTAAACTTCTATGGGGTTCTTCAATGGCACACCTTCCATCAAACAATATTACATTATCTACATTTATTTATTACTGTACTGGCTGAAAACAGTAACTTCTTAACTTTATGGGTGTATTTATAGAGGAATGATTTGCTTTAAAAGAACTTTGAAACCATTATAAACAAAGTACAGTTTCACCGTATACCTTCAATGTGTCTGTAATGGTTATTGAATCATTTTTAAGTTACAAAGCACAGCCTACAAACAAATACACTACCTCACATTACAACCTCCTAAGACATTGACTTACTACATGTGAGATTTTGCCAATACCTCCCTCACTGTACAGTACACTAGTATTTTAGAATCAAATTACATTAATTCACCAAAGGGAATTTTTTATTATACAAATGTTGTAGCATGTTCCTATTGACCAGACTGACTTACTCAACATGAAATTTCAACAATCACTGTACAATTATCACATATGTTTATGTAATAAACTGTAAGATATGGAGATTATTAATGCTATCTACTGATATTCCTGCCGTTCCTGGATGTCAAATGTTGAATTTTCTGTCGAATTTGAACCACTGAATTTGTAAAGTGAAATAAAATGGACTGAAAATGTCAAATATTATAGGTTGTATTTTTAAACAGAATGGATATTTTGGAAGGGAAATCTGAAAGTTGAATATGGATTATTATTGAATATGATTTAATTATTGAATTTTTAATAATGAAGACGTGTGTGAAATGTTTTGAATTAAAAATGCAAGCATGGTTAATGCAATGCATGTTTTTTTCAAGTAGTGCAATTCAACAAGCTTTTTTGTTTCAAAAACATTTGTCATTATTTTACGTCCATATAAACACAGCTATGTCCAAAGGTTCTGGAAATAAATAATGTACAATGTGGGATATTTTGTGGATATTAAGTCATTGAAGGAAAAAGATATTGTCTGTTTTATAAAGGAAAGTATGGGTCGGGATAAGTTGCCTGGACAAGTGTGACTAAAGTTAAACAGAAACTTTGTGAAAACCCTGTAAACTCGCACTCGATCAGCCCAAAGTCCGGCATCCGACCAGCGTGGAAGGTCTTTACGTGTTATTGTCCTTTTCTCGAGGCAAAGTATTTTTTGATTAAATGCAATACATTTGAATATGTATTTTCTCGTTATTTCATCTGACTCCATAAATGAAAAGGTTTTAATGATATCTGTGCATCATTAAATGTGAGCGAATGTTTGACTATTCCTTTTAACTCTTTAATGAAAATAATATCAAAGTCAGTTAGAATAATCAAATGTAACAATTTATTATGTCAGGTAAATGTATCATGCCAATTTCATAATCAATTCAAAGATAATCAATACAAAACATCAAATGCTCTGGAATAAAGAGAAGAGATGCGAACCCAACATTATACATGAAGCTGAGAGTCTCACTGTCAGCCTCACAGGCTAATCTGAGGTACAGAACGGCCCAACCCAACATTAGGATACATGATGCTTAGAGTTTACTCTTAAAGGATTAGTTCACCCCAAAATGAAAATCTCCTAATAATTTACTCACCCCAGTGCCATCCAAGATATCCATGTCTTTCTTTCCTCAGTGGGAGAGAAATTATGTTTTTTGAGGAAAACATTTCTGGATTTTTCTTCTAGCAATGGACTTCATTGGTCACCATCGTTTTTAAGTCCAAATCAATGCAGTTTCAAAAGTCTTTGAAGTGTTTAAACGGGCTGTACGCGATCACAGCTGAAGAAGAGGTTATCTAGCGAAGCGATAGGTCATTTAAAAAAAATATATATATAATTTATAGACTTTTTACCTTCAATAGTTGGGATTGAGCTGATCAACAATCGGACAGGGAACTACGTCATCACGTTGAAAGGTCACGCCGGCGCCGGCAGAAGTACCGCCCCACTGTTTACAATGCGACCGTACGTAGGAGGATAGTTCAAATAGTATTGTTCAAAATCGTCTGCCATCATTGTTTTACCTTTTTTTTTTAAAGAGCGTTTGTTTCGTTTGTCTTAGTCTTCGTACAGTCACATTGTAAACAGTGGGGCGGTACTCTCGCCGGCGCTGTCCGCAGAAAGAGCCAGTTATGTTAATATCAGGACTACTCACAATGTGCTTGGTCTCAACCCTGAAGTTCACGACCAAAGCTGCTTTAAGAAGCGGTAAGATCCATAACCTCGGATGGCGAATCCATGACCCGACAAATGTTTGTCCTGAAAGCAACCATCTGTACGCCACCTGGGCAAACTTTGAACATTACAATCGCCCACTTTCTGACCAAGAGTGGATGTGCTTTCAGGCACAGGAGAGAGAGTTCAGAAAAATTCTAAGTGTTAAACTAATTAACGACAGACAAACAATACGATTTATAGGATACAATTCGCGTTACTGGACCAAACTTATAACCATCTTATGTGGAGTATATTATAGAAATGGATCCTACACAGCAACTCACAGAGATGGGAGACCACTAGGAATACCCTTGTTAAAGTACACCATAAGAATCCTGCGGAAATTCCCCCTCTGTAGAGCGCTCTCACCGAGGCCCGACTCAGAGACGCTCACTGAATGGATAGATCAGCAGTCGCGCTTCGTCCGGGAAACCATCCAGCCAGCGCTCAATTGACCTCTCGCCGGCCCCTCCCCCAAAACGGCCATTGTCCAATCACACATCATAGCAACCGTTACTATGTGAGCAGGTCCGACAAACATTCTCCAAGCAAGATGGTGAAGCGGTGCGCCCACGGCGTTTGTAAATATGTGGAATAAGGGCTGCCTCCGACAAAAAAAACATTTTCTAGTCGACTATAGTTATTCATTTAAGCCATTAGTGGACAAATCGCCCCTTTATATTAATTGAATTACTTAAATAGGCTATATAGCCTACAGGATAATGAGCGTTTACGTAATATAGCCGCACTCAAGCTTACGACCACACGCATAAAGCTTGCCACAAAGAACCAGTAAAAGTAATTTGGGGTCAGTAAGATTTTTTAAGAAATTAAGAAAATTATAGACAAGGATGCATTCAATTGATCAAAAGTGACAGTATAGACATTTATAACGTTAGAAAAGTGTTCTATTTCAGAAAACTCTGAAACTTTCTATTCATCAAAGAATCCTGAAAAAAAAAAAAAAAGTTTTTTTACATTGATAACAATTAGAAATATTTATTAAGCAGTAAATCAGCGTATTATTCCCTCAGGTAGGTTGCACGTTTTCTTGCGTGGGTGGATGTTGGAATCAATAATCACGTTGTTTGCATTCGCCTAAACTGATTTGCCGAAATCAAAATGCTGACATTGAAAGTCCCGCTCAGAGCGGTAAACCAAACAATGATTTGTCCCTAAATAATGATATATAATTTCATAATATATTATATATTATTATTATTGATAGGATGATAACAGGTGTCGTGATCAGCACTGCTGCTGTATCAGTCAGTGGTTAGATCAGCTTTGCAGTAAAAAAAAAAACAGGACAAGGGAGATATAAATTATGCATTATTAATTATGACAAATAAATTATGCCCAAAATACGGGACATTTGACAACCCTAATGTTAGTTTTTTCCCTTCCCCAAGAACAAAGCACATAACGTTAGCAGGGCTGAACTGGAACAAAAAAATTTAAATCTAATTTGCTAATAAAAATTAGCAAAATATAGCTAACAGCTCAGATAACTGCGATTGTCTGCAACAAATCTGAGAAAATCAAGACAGAAGAAGAGGTCTACGATGCCTACGGATGCTGGTTGATCACAAACTTCCAAGATGCAAGTGTGTTTATGTCGATTGCGTGGGTATTAGAGATTTTTTTGCGATTGTCATGGGGTTTCTCAGATTTCGCTTGAGACCGGTAAGCATTAGCCTCGATAGTAGTCGTGTCTCCTTCATTGCGTATTTTTATATTTTGAATATATCCCTCCACTGCATACTGTAACCCCTTTTGCCTCGATCTGGAGGATATCGCGGAGGTATTGCTCCAAAAAAGTTCACTGACACGCACAGGTATACCTCTTCCCGTCATGGCAATCTGTCGCGCTGGTCGTGTTTGACCATTTGTTTGTCGGACGTAGCAACAGTAACTAAGGGGGGCGGAGCTGGGCGAAAGGCTAATAGAGCCACAAACTCCAGCAGTGTGAGAGAGCCCAGAGTGGTAATCGAAAACGAACTAGCTTATCTTTAGGAACACCGTAGAAGCAAGGCAATAGATATCATTCTAAACCACAGCACTTACCCAGATGCCCCACCTGTGATAAGCGACGTGAGTAAAGTCTATGAGTATTATGCTGCGAAATGCCAACCAGCACAGTTACACCAGCAGATAAGCAGCCCTCCATGGTGTGGTGCTCTGGACCTGGACAACCCGAAAGATCACCCCGCAACCTCGGACTTCACCACAGAGGAGATTTCGAGAGTTCTCTGCAGCCTCCCGAACAACAAAGCATGTGGTGCAGACGGTGTGACTTATGAAGTACTCAAAGCGACAAAACAATTCTCAATAGTGGCCCCCATAGTGGATTTTTAATGTCTATCTAATCAATCGGAAAGTCCCCGATTCCTGGAAGGGGGCTATTATCTGTAGGATCCCCAAAAAGAACAACATTCCAGAGGACCCCTCCACCTGGAGGGATATATCGCTGCTCCCCACTAGGGTTGGGACGTATCACCTGTGATAATTAATGCGATATGGCTCAGCTTGTCAGTGAGCAATGGCTCTGTGTTGTAAATGCCGCTCCATCTGAAAGCAGGTGATGGCGATTTACTACTAATCAAGGAACCGGCTTTACTGACGAGATGCGCCTAACAATGTCATGCAATGTCTCGCCCAGCCCTACTCCCCACTATATACAAGGTATTTATGAAGTGTATTTTAGGCCGAATCTTACCCTGGCTGGTGGAATCAGGAACATTGACAACAAAACAAAAAGCATACATAGAGAGGCAAGGAATGAATGAGCACGTATTCTGTGTGAAGACTGCCATTTATGATTTTAAACATGAATCCTCCCGTTTCTATGTGGTGTTCCTTCATTTTTGAGACACTTTTGGTTCTTTACCTCATAGCGTAATGCTTCATTCCCTTGAGGAAATAAAACTGCCGGAACAGTATATACATATAATCAAGAATGTATACGACAATTCTTTTCTACAAGTGATTTGTGGACAACAACTAACGAAACTGGTTTAACTTGAAGTTGGGATTAAGACGGGGTGTCCCTGGAGCGCTGTGAACTAGTGGCTCTAAACCACTGGCTGAACTGGTTCTGCCTCCTTCCCCCGCCTGGCATTACATCTCCAAACCCAGTTCAGGCCTTTGCCGACGACATCCTCATAGTATCAAGAGAGGAGAACGTCATTAACAACATGCTGTCATGTACCGATCGCTTCCTGCAATGGTCTGGACTTGAAAATCAACTAATGCGCAGTGTTCTACGAACGACGCAGCGGTGGCAATAGATGGTATAGAGCCAAGTATGATCAGCCTCCATCATTCACAATCGCTGGGAGCACAATCAGAGTCTGTTCAAGACACGAATCTTACAATTATCTAGGACACAATTAATTACAATTATGTTTAATGTTGCAGGAGAATGGCAAGAGCAAGTGAGCGATATCTGTAAGGAATACTAGACTAGACTTGATAGACTAGTGTCCGCTACCGACCGGCATGAAACTCCAGGCATGAAACTCCAGGCGGTTCGGGATATAGCTCTATCCAAGATCCAACATCTGTTCGCCATTGTCCACATCGCTAAACAGCATCTGAATGAGCTGAACAATAAAACCGTGCAGCTGGTAAGAAAATGGTTAAATCTCAATACACACACAACAGTATTCTCTTTATGAGCAGATCAGAGGGGGACTGGGGATCCCCAACACTGAATGGATATATACAGCGACCAGAGTAAAGCACTACTGCACATGCTGAATAACGACGACCTTGCAGTTGGAGAAGTGGCCCGGCGCTCACCGCTGCTGGATCTCAGCAAACACAAGGTCCCCTATGCTGCAGATGGAGAACCAGGGTTCCTCGGCTTCAGAAGGGAACGTAGCGGAAAGCTGGATACCAGGGCCACAGGATTTGGAGTATGTTCGGATTGGCCCGATCTGAATGACTTGTGCAGCAAAAATAATATACAGTTGAACTGGGCACATGCAGGCGGGGAGGAGGTAAATATCAGCGAGGGGCAGATTATGGATCTAAACGTGCGTGCTGAGGCGACAGTACATCACACTTGAACCAGTAAGAAGCCGAACAGCCGGACGTGCAGGTGTGAAATCCTCCAATATTTTCAAGCACAACAGCGTGATTATTGGGTTAGCCTGCACCTTCAAGGCAAACTTGCATGCCTGCAGTGCACGGATCATACAGTCTCACACTCTGCGTTACACAGTTCAGCCGTTAATAGAGGTGTCTGAGGGTAAGCCTGTGACTATGCACGGACTGAACACGCACACACACATGCACATTTCATACATACACTGGCGTCATGATAACACGGTCTGTTTGCCGGCACTGACAATCATGTATACACGGACTTGTGTAGAATTTGATGTTATTGTATGTTTAAAGGTGTGTTGTGGTGTATTATGTCCTGTATGTTGGTATTACCTGGTTTATGTGAGTTATATGGGGAATCAGTGGCTGTAACATCAGCGCATATGATAACATATTATAATAGGATTGTTGTCTTATGTACAGAAATAAATCACCTCACCATTATTATTTAGTTTATATGGTTTATTAAGTACAGTGTTAAGAGTGATACATATATAATATAATACAAATACAGATACAAATATATTTACCACATTTGACAAGTCATTTGCCAAACCTGGTCTATTTATACATGGTGTTCGCACCATCTTGGTAGCGCGTCCGTGTGTGTGTGACGTCACCAGAGGTTCCATCCATCATAGCTGTACAAAAATGTTTTATGAGTTATGTTTTATTATTTGTGTGTACATAATGTGTGTTATGTGTGTATCTGCAGATATGAGTTGTTGTATTTATTATTGTTATTATTATATGTATATGTGATTTATGTGAAACATAATTACCTTTTCAAATGGTACGTCCCGGACCAGGGGAGGAGTTAGGCCTATAAAAAGGCTCCAGAAATTTAGTATGGGGATGGGAAGTGCTGTTTGTGTCGTGCGGCTGCACGTGCAGGTCAGATTTTGTCTTGTTAATATAATTTATTTTGATCATGTATTTTGTTGCATTTAAGTTTTTGTTTTGTTTTGTTTTTGTGTTTTTTCCACAATTGAGTGACTCATCGTGTGGCAAATAAAATGCACTCTTGAACTTGACCAACAGCTTCCTCTGTCACTTTGGGCCTCCATCCGCTACTGCTATCTTAACAGGAGGTATCCTAAAATTTGTTATCAAAGCTCGGCTGCAAACTCTCCCGACCAAATACAACCTCTCTCTGTGGTTTCCAAAACACCACGAGCCATTCTGTCTATTACACAGCGATAAAACAATGGAATCTACAGCGCACATAATGAACGGGTGCCCTGCGTTTAAAGGCCTTTACATCACACGCCACGATTGCATCGTAAACATAACAGCTCACGAACTGCACAAAGTGTCTGGACAAAGTGCAATACACACAAATAAGACTGGCTGGTTTTCAAATCTGAATGATAACATAAACTCTCTAAGAAGTGTTCTCAGAGAATACCCAAATACTCCAGACATTGTAGTTGTCGATGAACTCTCTAAAAACATTCTGATTCTGGAAGTGGGTTGTTGTTTTGATGCTTACATGGACTTGTGTTTTTCTGAGAAAATGTTAGAGAGAAATGTTAGTGTGTGTGAGAGAGAGTGTGTGTGCGTGTTTGTGTGTGTGAGAGAGAGTGTGTGTGTGTGTACGTGCCTGCGAGTGTGTGTGCGTGCATGCGTGTGTGTGTGTGTGTGTGTGAGAGAGAGAGTGTGTGTTTTGTGCTGACTTAGTCACAGTCGATGACAGGGTTAAATTGTAAATTTTGTAACTGATTGAAGCGCTCACACTTCAGATTTCTCACTTCAGACGTTTTTATGATGTTTCTGTTATTAGTGGTATGTTGAGAAATCAGGGGCCCTCTCCAACCACTCTAATAACAGTCAGAGAGTTTGAACGTTTTGAAATTTAATAGCAGGTCTGTCTCTGCTTTATAATTTACATCATTGACTTGTGACTGTAGCCATTCATATGTGTATTTCAGTGTTGTCCCATGAGTTGGCAAGTGTGTGTTGTGAATAGCATATGCTATGTGTCTCTGTTAGACCGTGATCATGGGGTCAGCTGTACCATCCTGTGTGTGTGAAGCTATCTGGATCTGTTAGTGTCACGATGGACAACAGATCTTTAGTGAAGTGACACTTTTGGACTCTACGTCATCTTTATCTTCTCATGATGTGTAGTCTTCAGCCTGGATAGACTTGATCTATTCCAGGGGATGATGCTGTGAGGGTATAGTGATGGAGGTGTGTGTTCAGTGTTCATGTCTAGGAGATGGGTGGAATATAATCTATAGCAATTGTGTTGCAAATTTAGTTCCAGTTCTATACTGGGAGGCCATATTTATTCAGTGATGTACTACTGTGAGATGTGAACAGCCACTTGAAGTGTCTTTTCACCCATCTCCCGAGTCTCAGGTAATGTTCTAACAATTCTGCTGTCCTGGCTTTGATCCAGGTGGGGTCCGGCCTGTCCTGGCATCCGTCCTCTGAGGAATTTGCAGAAGTAAACCTGAGACAGAAACAAATGCAGAGAGAACCACAGTTAATTCGGATATTTTCAACAACTTCTAATTCAGACGTGGAATTATTTTACTTGCTCCATTATCATGTCCATTGCCATTTTAATTCCAGTTGTCACAGGAAACCGAGTTTCATTGGCCACGTCTGAATTATTGCTGTTGTTTCAGTGCAGTGTGTGACACCTGAAGCTGTTCTTGCAGTTCAGTCTTCACAGTCTGCTGTGTCTTTTCAGCATTAGAGATTAATCTGAGTTTTTATCACTCATAGTGTCATGAGTTCCAGTGGGTCAATGCTCATGGCTTTACTTCAAGTTGCTCTCATTACTGCCAGATCTGTGGGTTGCCTGCTTAGCATTCGCTATGGTGTCGTTCACACATTTAGTTAGTGCAGATCTTTTGTGACCTGCAAAAGGCTGTGGTATTTCTGTCTGATGTTTATCATTTCACACCCTCCTTGCAAATTTACTTCTCTTATCAGATTCAGTTTTAGTTGGTGCACCCCAGTCGAAGATGATTTGGTTTGCTATTACCTGTGCCACACTCCTAGCCGTGTTTTTTAAAGGCAAAGCACCCCCCTCCCTTTTTGCACTGGGTAGCACACCAATGAAATGTCACACTTCTCCAATTAATGCCCTGCTTGGCGATTATAATATAATGTATATTATAATTTGAGTTATAATACAATCATATTATATTATTGTAGGTAATTACAAACCTGCGCACATATATTCAAACGCACATAACTATAGAACCTATTCTTAATGCGCATGTGAACGCCATCAGCGTTTCTCACAGGTTTGCGTTTAAAGTCTGTGTAGAGAGAATGGTGTCGTCTTAGCGGCCCCTAATTTAATAACAAATGATCATTGCGACGGAAGCGAATCAATCAAAACTAACTTTAGCTGGAAAATAACTTTATTAAAGAACCGCTATAAAGCCAAAACAATCTCTGTTACCTTAAATTATACGCTTATCTCTGTAAAGCTGCTTTGAAACAATCTACATTGTTAAAAGCGCTATATAAATGAAGATGACTTGACTTGACTATTTAAGAATATAAATTAAATAATATAGTTTCTGGTCACTGAAGAGTCTCTGGAACAACTTATTTGTCAAAGTGTTCGTTTTTCAAAAGACGATTTATTTTAGATTTGGCCCTGTAGTCGCAGCCGTACTGGCCAGTGCATTGTGTGTACAACACAGGTCAGGCTGAAAGCCAATGAGGGACTCTGTCATTGTTAACACTCAATGAACCGCCAGCACATGCTAAACGCATGGCCAAATCTCTGCTCGTTATCATGTCAATACATTTGAATATGAAAAAGTTTTTGGCTCAGGGCTGCTGAGATGCACACTCGCTGTTTCTCTTTTTTCTTTGTTAGATTTCAAATGCCTTTTCATTTCATTTAGTCTTTTTAAAGACTATATGAAGGCAAAGTGGCCATTTTAATGTTTGATTATTTTATTTACTCTTTACTTTATATTTGACCCGTTTTAGATAAGGAAACTATGTCGCTCAGAGGTCCTCACATTTTCTGTTTAACGTTGGTCTCCCGATCACAATCCGCCAGTTTCGGTCACTAAACAGAGGTAATTGGCTATATAACGGAGACTTGCCGTATTCACAATCAAAGATACTTTAGTATAGCCCCCATGGAAGTGCATCTACCTGAATTTAATTTAATCGTTTTACCTCAGTAGGGGTCATTTTAAAATACAAATACTTTGGTGGAAAGGACGTTGCTCGCCTGTGTTGCGAGATCACGTCGAGGTCACCACCTGTAAACTCGCACTCGATCGGCCCGCGGAAGGTCTTTACGTGTTATTGTCCTTTTCTCGAGGCAAAGTATTTTTTGATTAAATGCAATACATTTGAATATGTATTTTCTCGTTATTTCATCTGAATCCATAAATGAAAAGGTTTTAATGATATCTGTGCATCATTAAATGTGAGCGAATGTTTGACTATTCCTTTTAACTCTTTAATGAAAATAATATCAAAGTCAGTTAGAATAATCAAATGTAACAATTTATTATGTCAGGTAAATGTATCATGCCAATTTCATAATCAATTCAAAGATAATCAATACAAAACATCAAATGCTCTGGAATAAAGAGAAGAGATGCGAACCCAACATTATACATGAAGCTGAGAGTCTCAATGTCATTTCATTTATTTCATTTCATTTTATTTATTTATAAAGCACAAATAAACACAACAGACGTTGACCACTGTGCTGTACAAGTTAACAAATATAAAACAAAACCACACACAAAACATTAATAACAGACAATAAAACACTATAGTTTGGGTTTAGCGAGATCAAAAATTATGAGTGATATGCAAGAGTAAATAGATAAGACTGTAGTTTAGATTTTAATTCATAAATAGACGTAGCAGACCTCACAGATAAGGGAAGACTGTTCCACATCCTAGGACCGGCCACTGAAAAAGCACGATCGCCTCGCAACTTCAGTCTTGATCTTGGATATGACAGTATAATGCTGTCTGAGGATCGCAAGCATCTTGTTGACTTTTTCACATTTATAAGATCTGACAGATAGGATGGTGCCATACCAATCAACGCCTTAAAAACTAACAACAAAATTTTTAATTCAACTCTATAACACACTGGCAACCAATTTAAAAATGATAGTATCGGAGTAATGTGTTCTCGTCTACGAACCCCAGTTAAAAACCTGGCAGCGGCGTTTTGGACCATCTGAAGACGTGACATGGAGGATTTAGGTAATCCCATATACAGAGAATTACAATAGTCCAAACGAGATAAAAAAAAACATGTGTGACAGTTTTAAGATCGTTAAAAGATAAAAAAGTTTTGACTTTGGACAGCAGTTTAATATGGAAAAAAACAAGACTTTACCACAGAATTTATATGTTGGTCAAACTTGAGAGATGAGTAAAAAAAAACTCCTAAATTTTTCACAGTGGGTTTGATATAAGAGTTTAAATAATCATAATCAATATTCGGGTTTGCTTTCCCCACAGAGGGGCCAAAAACAATTACTTCAGTCTTACTCTCATTTAAGTGCAAGAAATTCAAAGACATCCAAGATCGTATATCAGTTAAACAGGCAAGCAAAGTTTCTAGGCCTTGCTTGTCATTATGTTTCAAAGGGAGATAGATTTGGGTGTCGTCTGCATAAAAATGAAAGGATACTCCATGCTTCTTAAGAATTGAGCCAAGTGGTAACATATATAGAGAAAATAAAATGGGAGCCAGAATAGACCCTTGAGGAACACCACAGGCAACTCGTGCTACAGATGATACAGCGCGACCAATACCCACTGAAAAGGTTCTATTACTAAGATAAGATCTAAACCAACTAAGGGCAGTTCCTTGAATGCCCACACACTTTTCAAGACGCGTTAAAAGAATTTCATGATCAACTGTATCAAATGCTGCGCTCAAATCTAATAGCACCAAGATTGCTGAGTTCCCGGAATCAACAAATAATAAAATATCGTTTAAAACTCTTAGAAGTGCTGACTCAGTACTATGTTTTTTCCTAAATCCAGATTGGAATTTTTCTGCAATATTGTTTGTTTCTAGAAAGCTCTGCAATTGCACAGACACAGCATTCTCTAAGATTTTTGCCATGTAAGGTAAATTTGAGATTGGCCTAAAATTTGATAAGATATTTATATCCAGACCTGTTTTTTTCAACAAAGGTTTCACCATAGCATGTTTGCAAAAGGATGGAACAATCCCAGAAAGAATGCTCTTGTTTATAATTGCTAAAATCCAATCCCCAACACAATCAAGTACCAATTAAAAAAATTGGGTCGGAACAATATCACATGCAGAGGTGGTAGGCTTCAGCTTAGCAACTGAATCCTTTAGACCCAGCAATGTGATCGGCTCAAATGAGTTACAAAACTTAGTAGGAATTAAAAAATCAACAGGGTCGTCAGTACAAGGAATAATGGACTGTCTAATTGTATAAATTTTATCCTTAAAGAATATCAAAAAAATTTCACACAAAGTTGAGGACTCCACTAAACAAATTTTGCCGTTTGGATTATAAATAGAATTCAAGATATTAAATAAAGCCCTGGGACTATTTGTACTTTTGCGAATTATCTCAGAGAAATACTGAGATTTCGCAACTTTCACTGCTTTTTGGTATGTCATTAAAGATTCCCGTAGCATATCATAGGATACTTGGAGTTTATCCTTTTTCCACCTGTGTTCTGCCCTTCTGCAGGCTTTCCTCAAACTACGTGTATTGTTGTTTAACCATGGTTCTATTTTGTTTTTATATTTTTTTTGTTTCATAGGGGTAATAATATCTAAAACACTAGTGCATACATAATTAAACGTATTAAGAAGCTCGTCCACATTTAACACATTAACAAGATAATCTGAGGAAAGCAAATCACAGGTCTCTTTGAATGTCACTGAAAATTTTTCCACCGAGGTTGGAGCAAAAAGGCCAACACGTGACCATTTTTCAGGTCTCATTATTTCAGTAGTGTGACAAGAAATATCAGCAGTAAACATTATAGGCTTGTGACCCGAAAAACTCAAATCATCGATATGCACATCTGAAATAGAAAAACCATGTGTTAACACCAAGTCTAAAATATGACCCTGTGCATGTGTTGGTTCTTTCACCCACTGGACAAAATCACACGCCTCTATGAGACTAAGAAACTCTTTCACTAACACTTCGGATTCACAACCAACATGAATATTAAAATCACCAACAATTAGAATTCTATCAAATTTAGGGGTAATATCCCCTAGAAATTCGGAGAACTCGGCGATAAAGTTTTTGTTTGTTTTTGGTGGACGATAAACCACTGCCACCACCAACGAGTTCATCGAGTCCAGCACAAAACTTTGAACTTCAAAACTTGTGAAACTGTCGGTTCCTAAGATTCTACAACAAAAACCATCTCTAAAAGATGCCAGTCCTCCACCCCGCCCAGACAAACGGGGTGAATTAAAAAATGTATAATTAGGGGGGGTGAGTTCAGAGAAAGGAGTATTATCTCCAACAGACAGCCAGGTCTCAGTCACAAATAAAAAATCTAAGTTGCCAGAGTTTATAAAGTCATTAAGAATAAACGTCTTGTTTCCCAGCGACCTTGCATTTACTAGAGCCATTTTGATCGAAGATGATTCACAGACCTGTTGCGAAACAATGTGCGATGCCCGACAAAGTGGACGGAGATGATGACAATCCACCCCACCACGCCGAAGACGCGGTGAGCGGCGACGGCAAGGAGGCACCAACGAGTCCGCTGACAAGTGTACAATCCATTGATAAGGAATTTCCAGAGAGCGCCTTGGGATGTAGAGGCCGCGATTTATCTCCGTCCACACAGCATCCAGACGAGGTTGACAGATCCATCGAGAGGAGGCCAGGCAAAATCTCAGCCTAGCAGCAATGCCCCCGCGCTTTCCTCTCCTCCTACGCCGCTTTCTCCAGGAAAGCGCACACGGCACACGGCGTAACCATGGAGGTATGTTCATCGAGAGGGGTGGAGGTGGTAGGCTGAAACTCGGACCAGTCGTATCCTCGAAGGAGTAAAGCGCTATAGTAGATCTGATATTAAGCAGCGTTTGGCGATCGTATATTAACGATATGGCCTCATTTTGACTTAATAAAGACAAGAAATGTATAGACACAAATAAACCAAGAAACAAACGAGAATAGCAGAGGAGCTGACGGCATGCCATTTCAATCGGCGCCATCTTCCTTTTTCTGAACAAGTTCATCTGAACATGTCAGCCTCACAGGCTAATCTGAGGTACAGAACGGCCCGACCCAACATTAGGATACATGATACTTAGAGTTTACTCTTAAGCAAGAGTCACTTTTAGGGCCAACTTGGGCCTACCATCATGGGCCAACTTGAGTTACAGAAAGGCCCCGATTTTCTCGTTGCATCCCATTATATAGACACAACCTCTTTCACATGGAAACATCTGCTAACAATGGGAATTCACATTCAGAGGTTACACCTTTTGGGGGTGTGAGACCATTTGCCAGGAGACCACCTTCCTTAGTGTGCCAGTTATCTCAACTCTTAAAAACCTTATTACCTTTTGTTTTACTTGGAAATGATTTGGAAAATGAATTATTTGGAAATGAGACACTTGTACCAGTCGCACTGAGACATTTCAACTGATACCAAACATGTACAATACTCGATGATAATCATTCACATTAAACTATATATATTCTTGGGTGAGTTCAGGTGATCTGAGCATGAGAGAGAGAGAGAGTGAGGGCACAGGGCTAAGCTCTTCTTCATTATCACTTTGAGCTGACACTTAACGACAAAGACATATAGTTCTTTGGTGGTTTCACACCATGGATGGCGGAGGCATACACACATCGTCTGCTACCCTAAAAGTGTCAGAAAGTTGTTTATCTTAATGTTCATCTTAATACAATACACAATACAGAACCACTGCACAACATGTCCCTTCTGCAAGATGTTTAGCTAAGATAACATTTGTTTGTCACTTTATTCTGAGACAGTCGAGCATTTGTGGTCTTGTCTATGGAAAATTACTGACTTTGACCTCATCTAAACAGCAAGCACAAAAGTTCACACATCGTCACTCAGCTACATTTGAGGCTTACAGATTAATAAAAGAAAAGCATCAAACATACATTGCAAATGATATTAATGAGAAACACATCAACCTGATAGTAATGTTTCTTAGAATATGATTGGCTATGATATGAGATTTGGTTAAATGATATTTACAGTTTTTTTCAATTGTTTACACACAATTTTGAAAACCGGGTTCTTTTTTTCCAAAATATAATCACAATTATCCAAACACCACACTCAATTTGCATAATTCCTAGATTGTTTCCAAAATGACACCCTTCAGACAAAACATATACACATATTTGTGAAAATGCTATTAGTTTTCATTTAACCAACACAGTCCTTAACGATCAGACACTATTGCAGCCAGTTTCACACTGCTGTGATAAATGAAAAACACATTTGTAAAAAAAAACAACAACTAATTTTAGGAAATAGCATGTGCTAGATTTTTGGCCAGACATTGTTATGTAAGGGATCATTTACATGAAAAAAAAATAGTGACAAACCCACAACATTCTTCATGATTAGTTTGAGATATAGGGAGAATGTACACAAATAGGCCTACTATAAACTTACCAAGCACTGCACAACACTGATGCTGCAGGCTGAATATTTCAAGTATTTATTTCAATACTTACAGTATTTCTTACCATAATCAGTTACAGTAATCAACCAACAATGAAATCAATGAAACAAATCAAATCTGTAGACAAATAAAAAATACTGCATGAAGTACATACACTTTGACTCTGAAGAAAAAGTACTGTAAAAGCAACAAGAATACTGTAACTATTCATCATCTCTCCGTCTGGCTGGATCAGGCCATAAGATCATCACAGGCTATGTCTTCATTGGCAAGGCACCGTTGGAAGAATCGCCTCGTGTGACGACTCCACCCCTGCACAGAAGCTGCTTTGATATGATCACAGGCCTGCTCCATGGCCTGAATGAGGGGCAAACGGTCATAGGGCCGCAGGTCGTATACCTTCCACCGCCATGCTGAAAAAAACTCCTCTATTGGATTCAGGAAGGGTGCTCATGGAACCAATTCTGGACCAGAGCAGCCTGATGGAATGAGACATTGTCCCAAACGACAATGTACCCCATCTGGCCCACTTGGTTTAATTGTGTGACAATCTCATGCAATCTGTCAAGAAATGCAAGTATTAGATTTGCATTATAGGGTCCAAGATTTGCATGTAGGTGGAGGACCCCATTTTGTGTAATAGCAGCGCAAAGGGTGATGTTACCCCCTCGCTGCCCTGGCACATTGGTGATTGCCCTGTGTCCAATTACATTTATCCCTCTTCTTCTTGTTTTCGCAAGGTTAAATCCAGCCTCATCCACATATATAAATTCATGTTGAATTTCTGCAGCATCCATTTGCAAGACTCTCTGAAACACAGTGAAAGACAATAGGATGCTATTCAATATCTATTGCACAGTATTTTTTTGTGCCAGAACATTATGAGTAGTGCATAATACCACACCATAGTAAGATGAACAATACATACCTCCACATACTTATTGCGCAGATGTTTCACTCTCTCTGAATTTCTGTCATATGGTACCCGATACAGTTGCTTCATGTATATTTGTTTTTTCTTGAGGATTCGACCTAATGTTGACAGAGACTTGTTGGATGTTATTGGAAATATGGTCATCATTGATGATATTGGCTTGGATTTCTCGCAGCTTGATACAATTATTGGTCAAAACCATGTTCACAATGGCGGCCTTTTGTGCACGAGTGAACATAGGGCCCCTTCCACCTTCCATTGGTGTCCTCGACCCTCAATCCTATGTAAAAAAAATATCTAAAAAATTACACATGCAGCCTACTGTCAAATGTCACAGTAAACAATATTGATGATAAGGACAGCAAGCTTCAGTTTTAGTGTACTGTGTGGTTAGCTTACCTGTTTTCTCGATGAAATGTCCGAATTACTGACGCAACAGTATTTCTGCTGAGATTTGGTTGAAATCTTTGTCCAGCTTCCATCCAGTGTCAGTCCATGGTTGATAACATGGTCAATAAGTGTTGCACGGATTTCTTGAGTCAAATTTGGTCCTTGTCTTCTTTGTTCAGGTTCTATCAACTCTTCAAGTCCTTCTCAACCTCTTCCTCTACCTCCTTCTCCTCTTCCTCTACCTAGGCCTCTTCCTCTATCTCCTTCTTCTCCTCTTCCTCTACCTGGGCCTCCTCCTCTACCTCCTTCTCCTTTTCCTCTACCTCCTTCTCCTCTTCCTCTACCTAGGCCTTTTCCTCTATCTCCTTCTCCTCTTCCTCTACCTCCTTCTCCTCTTCCTCTACCTAGGCCTCTTCCTCTATCTCCTTCTTCTCGTCTTCCTCTACCTGGGCCTCCTCCTCTACCTCCTTCTCCTCTTCCTCTACCTCCTTCTCCTCTTCCTCTACCTTGGCCTCTTCCTCTATCTCCTTCTTATCCTCTTCCTCTACCTCCTTCTCCTCTTCCTCTACCTAGGCCTCTTCCTCTATCTCCTTCTTCTCCTCTTCCTCTACCTGGGCCTCCTCCTCTACCTTCTTCTCCTCTTCCTCTACCTCCTTCTCCTCTTCCTAGGCCTCTTCCTCTATCTCCTTCTTCTCGTCTTCCTCTACCTGGGCCTCCTCCTCTACCTCCTTCTCCTCTTCCTCTACCTCTACCTCCTTCTCCTCTTCCTCTACCTAGGCCTTTTCCTCTATCTCCTTCTTCTCCTCTTCCTCTACCTCCTTCTCCTCTTCCTCTACCTAGGCCTTTTCCTCTATCTCCTTCTTCTCCTCTTCCTCTACCTAGGCCTCTTCCTCTATCTCCTTCTTCTCCTCTTCCTCTAACTGGGCCTCCTCCTCTACCTCCTTCTCCTTTTCCTCTACCTCCTCCTCTACCTCCTTCTCCTCTTCTTCTACCTGGGCCTCCTCCTCTACCTCCTTCTCCTCTTCCTCTACCTCCTTCTCCTCTTCCTCTACCTGGGCCTCCTCCTCTACCTCCTTCTCCTCTTCCTCTACCTGGGCCTTTTCCTCTATCTCCTTCTTCTCCTCTTCCTCTACCTCCTTCTCCTCTTCCTCTACCTAGGCCTTTTCCTCTATCTCCTTCTTCTCCTCTTCCTCTACCTAGGCCTCTTCCTCTATCTCCTTCTTCTCCTCTTCCTCTAACTGGGCCTCCTCCTCTACCTCCTTCTCCTTTTCCTCTACCTCCTCCTCTACCTCCTTCTTCTCCTCTTCCTCTACATGAGCCTCCTCCTCTACCATTTGGGACTGAGTTCCAGTACTTAGAGTCTCTGATAGAGAAGGCTGATCTGCCAAACTCAGTACGTCTGCGCTGTACGGCACAGTGACCTCTACTGGTCGCCCTTGTTGTTCTCTGACTATCTGAGAGCAGTAATATGAACTCCTCTAATGGGGGCGCAGCCAGATTATTAATTACTCTGTACACTAAACAAACATTGGCAAAGTGCATAACATTTTCAAAAGTCAAGAGTTTGTGCTTTTGAATGATATTGCAGTAGTGATAACCTGATGGCTTTTTATCTAATACTTTAAGAGTTTGTTTATATAGCGTTTGTAGTGGAGCAAGTATTGTTTTTCCGGTTTGTGACCAACTTGTGATACAGTATGTAAAATGTGAAAAAATCATTGAGTGCATATACACTTTGGCAGCATCCAGAGGTAACTGATTACGAATGTATCTAAAATTCCTTAAATTAAATGTAACAATATTACAAACCTGCTTTATATGTTTCTTAAAAGACAACTGTGAATCAAGAGTAACTCCCAGATATTTAAAATGTGACACAATCTGGATTTTTTCCCCATTTACAACGACATCTGGCTGATTTTCATTTTTCCTTATATAAAAATACATACACGCAGTTTTACTGACGTTTAGTGTCATGCAAGACTCAGAAAGCCAGGTGGCAATTTTTGCCATTGCTGCTGTTAATTTGGTTGCCACTTCATATCTGTCTCTTCCATGTGCCAGAATGACCGTGTCATCTGCATACATTTGGGTGTCAACTTGAGGACATGCTAGTGGTAAGTCGTTAACATATAGACTGAATAACAAAGGGCCTAAGACTGAGCCTTGCGGGACACCAACAGAACAGTTACTGAATGATGACATCTTATTCCCAACTCTGGTGCTTTGTCTTCTCATAGTGAGATAGGACTCCATCCATTTCATAGCATCATCAGAAAAATTAAAGTTTGACAACTTAGAGAGAAGAACATTATGATTTACTGTATCGAAAGCTTTTTTTAAGTCCAGAAAAACTGCTCCTACAGCACTCCCACTGTCTAGTTTTGATTTGATTTTTTCAACAAAATAGCAGGTAGCCATTTCAGTCGAGTAATTTTTCCTAAAACCAAATTGCATTGGGTGAAGTGTTTGTCCAGAATTTAGAAAGTCGGTTAACTGTTCAGTTACCACTTTTCCTGCAATCTTTGATACCACCGGCAAAATGCTGATGGGTTTATAGTTAGCTACATCAGTAGGTTCCCCTGCCTTGAAAATCGGAACTAACACTGCACTTTTCCAGGCAGTTGGAAAAATTGATTGCTTTATCGATAAATTAACTAGGTGTGTAATGGGGGTGCTGAGGGAGTGAATATTGTTCTTTAGAAATGTTGAATCCCACTTGAATGTGTCTTTTGCCTTTGAGAACTTTAAAGTGCTTAGTGTCTTACAAATTTTATTTTCAGGAACTTCAGTTATCTTAAAAATGGTCTTATTATAATCTGGTGTTGCTATATTTTTAATTCTTGCCCCAAAAGTGTCAGATAAATTCTGCACTGATGCGTTAAAATAAGTATTAAATACAGAAGCTATTTCACTGGGATCATTATTTAAAATTCCATTAATTTTCAGCTCATGTCCATTTCCCTGATTTTGCTTGTTGTCTTTCTTTGTTAGTTTATTTATGTTGCTCCATATCAATTTACTATTTCCTTTTCCATCTTTAATAATATCCATAAAGAACTTTGCCTTTGCTTTCCTTAGTTCATTGACTACTTTATTACGAAGGTTTGTAAAAATTTGTCTATCAGTAATTAATTTAGACTTCAGTGCGACTTTCAAGGCAAAGTCACGTTTTTTCATCAGGTCCCACAAATGGTCATTAAACCATGGTAGGTTGCCCTTACTCCGTCCATTTTTAAAAGTTTTTGTGTATCTTTCTTTAAGTCTATTTATTGTACCAATGAAGGACTCACAGGAAGCATCTATATCATCTGTAAGTAAAACCTCTCTCCAATCAGTTTGACTTAGTTCTTCCTTAAATGCATTCATATCATGTTTCCCTATTCCATAGGAGTTTTTGATTATCTCTCGTTGGTAAATAATCCGTTTTTTTGTTAATTTCCTTGCAATAAGAGTCATATTATGATCTGACAAACCAGTGAGAAGATTATAAGATTTTATAATTCTCTCTGGTTTGTTACTGAAAATGAGATCAATTTGTGTTTTTGAGACGTTTGTTATTCGTGTGGGTCCATCTATTAATTGAGTCAGTTCGAACTTGTCTGTAAGTGCTTTTAACTTTTTTCTAGTTGCTTTCTCAGCCCAATTTAAATTAAAATCGCCCAGAACTATACATTCTTTCTTTGTGTCCAATAATTTAAGCAGTTTCTTAAAATTTGTATAAAACGTGACATCATATGACGGTGGTCTATACACTCCAATCACATTAAATGACATCTGCTGAGAGAGAATAATAGTAATGGCAATACATTCAAGTTCATTTACACATGTTAGATCAATTTGTTCGCATCTAATGTTATCTCTCACATACATAAGTAGCCCGCCGCCTCTTCCCTTGTTTCTGTCCTTTCTGAAAACCTTGTAGCCAGGCATTGTGAACGAGGCTACGGGTGACGATTTGGATAACCATGTTTCAGACAGATAAAGAAAGTCCAAATTTGATTCAGTAAAAAGTTTTTCTAGTTGTTCCGTTTTTGCTCTTACGCTACGAATGTTAAGGTGACCTCCGATGAGACCCCTCGGCTTTGCGCGTGGGTCCCAAATAATTTTGGAGTGCTGAACAGTTTGGAAGAGGCCGATGTTGAAGTGTTTTGTAACCGCCGGGTTTCCATGTGAGTGTCTCTGTTGGTCGGCATTACCTGGAGTTACGAGCGTACTCGCCGGGGATAGATCTTGCACCACAACGGGTCCTGGGTTCAGCTGGACATCGCCAGCAAGGAAAAGTGTAGCGAACAGGTACGTGAGCAGCTTTCTGTAAGAGCGTGGAACTTTAGATCTATCACTCGCAGTGTTGGTTTGCTCGCATGGCGCTGTTGCTCTTCCATCCCGCAGTATTGCCGTGTAGAGGGTGAATCGGCTCCATTCATTGTGTATAACAGGTTGTGTTGGTGGTAGTGCGGTGTCTCGTGAGATCAACTGATTGATCCCACAGCCGCGGACAGAAAGGATCAGCAACACTATAATATAGACCAAAAAGGCGGATCGCTGTATTAAGTCCTCAGTCCTCGGTACATACCGGTACTTGTTTTTTGTAGTATGGTTACGATCATAGCATTTATCAGCCACTTTAGACGGTACGGATGAAAACAGACATAAAAGTTTGGTGAGCACACCTGCGGCTCCTGCCAAGCCGCCGCCCGCCATGATGTTCCTCCTTCTCCTCTTCCTCTACCTAGGCCTCTTCCTCTACCTCCTTCTCCTCTTCCTCTATCTAGGCCTCTTCCTCTATCTCCTTCTCCTCTTCCTCTACCTGGGCCTCCTCCTCTACCTCCTTCTCCTCTTCCTCTACCTGGGCCTTTTCCTCTATCTCCTTCTTCTCCTCTTCCTCTACCTCCTTCTCCTCTTCCTCTACCTAGGCCTCTTCCTCTATCTCCTTCTTCTCGTCTTCCTCTACCTGGGCCTTTTCCTCTACCTCCTTCTCCTCTTCCTCTACCTCCTTCTCCTCTTCCTCTACCTAGGCCTCGTCCTCTATCTCCTTCTTATCCTCTTCCTCTACCTCCTTCTCCTCTTCCTCTACCTAGGCCTCTTCCTCTATCTCCTTCTTCTCCTCTTCCTCTACCTGGGCCTCCTCCTCTACCTCCTTCTCCTTTTCCTCTACCTCCTTCTCCTCTTCCTCTACCTAGGCCTTTTCCTCTATCTCCTTCTTCTCCTCTTCCTCTACCTCCTTCTCCTCTTCCTCTTCCTAGGCCTCTTCCTCTATCTCCTTCTTCTCGTCTTCCTCTACCTGGGCCTCTTCCTCTACCTCCTTCTCCTCTTCCTCTACCTAGGCCTTTTCCTCTATCTCCTTCTTCTCCTCTTCCTCTACCTCCTTCTCCTCTTCCTCTAACTGGGCCTCCTCCTCTACCTCCTTCTCCTTGTCCTCTACCTCCTCCTCTACCTCCTTCTTCTCCTCTTCCTCTACCTGGGCCTCCTCCTCTACCTCCTTCTCCTCTTCCTCTACCTGGGCCTCCTCCTCTACCTCCTTCTCCTCTTCCTCTACCTAGGCCTTTTCCTCTATCTCCTTCTTCTCCTCTTCCTCTACCTCCTTCTCCTCTTCCTCTACCTGGGCCTCTTCCTCTACCTCCTTCTCCTCTTCCTCTACCTGGGCCTCTTCCTCTACCTCCTTCTCCTCTTCCTCTACCTAGGCCTTTTCCTCTATCTCCTTCTCCTCTTCCTCTACCTAGGCCTCTTCCTCAATCTCCTTCTCCTCCTCTTCCTCTACCTGGGCCGCCTCCTCTACCTCCTTCTCCTTTTCCTCTACCTCCTTCTCCTCTTCCTCTACCTGGGCCTCCTCCTCTACCTCCTTCTCCTCTTCCTCTACCTGGGCCTCCTCCTCTACCTCCTTCTCCTCTTCCTCTACCTAGGCCTCTTCCTCTATCTCCTTCTTCTCCTGTTCCTCTACCTCCTTCTCCTCTTCCTCTACCTAGGCCTCCTCCTCTACCTCCTTCTCCTCTTCCTCTATCTCCTTCTTCTCCTCTTCCTCTATCTCCTTCTCCTCCTCTTCCTCTACCTCCTTCTCCTCTTCCTCTATCTCCTTCTTATCCTCTTCCTCTATCTCCTTCTCCTCTTCCTCTACCTAGGCCTCTTCCTCTATCTCCTTCTTCTCCTCTTCCTCTACCTCCTCCTCTTACTCTACCTGGGCCTCCTCCTCTACCTCCTTCTCCTCTTACTCTATCTCCTTCTTCTCCTCTTCCTCTATCTCCTTCTTCTCCTCTTCCTCTACCTCCTTCTCCTCTTCCTCTATCTCCTTCTTATCCTCTTCCTCTACCTCCTTCTCCTTTTCCTCTACCTCCTCCTCTACCTCCTTCTTCTCCTCTTCCTCTACCTGGGCCTCCTCCTCTACCTCCTTCTCCTCTTCCTCTACCTGGGCCTCTTCCTCTACCTCCTTCTCCTCTTCCTCTACCTGGGCCTCTTCCTCTACCTCCTTCTCCTCTTCCTCGCCCTAGGCCTTTTCCTCTATCTCCTCCTTCTCCTCTTCCTCTACCTAGGCCTTGTCCTCTATCTCCTTCTTCTCCTCTTCCTCGCCCTAGGCCTTTTCCTCTATCTCCTCCTTCTCCTCTTCCTCTACCTAGGCCTTGTCCTCTATCTCCTTCTTCTCCTCTTCCTCTACCTAGGCCTTGTCCTCTATCTCCTTCTTCTCCTCTTCCTCTACCTCCTTCTCCTCTTCCTCTACCTAGGCCTCTTCCTCTATCTCCTTCTTCTCCTCTTCCTCTACCTGGGCCTCCTCCTCTACCTCCTTCTCCTCTTCCTCTACCTCCTTCTCCTCTTCCTCTACCTAGGCCTTTTCCTCTATCTCCTTCTCCTCTTCCTCTACCTAGGCCTCTTCCTCTATCTCCTTCTCCTCCTCTTCCTCTACCTGGGCCGCCTCCTCTACCTCCTTCTCCTTTTCCTCTACCTCCTTCTCCTCTTCCTCTACCTGGGCCTCCTCCTCTACCTCCTTCTCCTCTTCCTCTACCTAGGCCTCTTCCTCTATCTCCTTCTTCTCCTGTTCCTCTACCTCCGTCTCCTCTTCCTCTACCTAGGCCTTCTCCTCTTCCTCTATCTCCTTCTTCTCCTCTTCCTCTATCTCCTTCTCCTCCTCTTCCTCTACCTCCTTCTCCTCTTCCTCTATCTCCTTCTTCTCCTCTTCCTCTACCTAGGCCTCTTCCTCTATCTCCTTCTTCTCCTCTTCCTCTACCTCCTTCTCCTCTTCCTCTACCTGGGCCTCCTCCTCTACCTCCTTCTCCTCTTACTCTATCTCCTTCTTCTCCTCTTCCTCTATCTCCTTCTTATCCTCTTCCTCTACCTCCTTCTCCTTTTCCTCTACCTCCTCCTCTACCTCCTTCTTCTCCTCTTCCTCTACCTGGGCCTCCTCCTCTACCTCCTTCTCCTCTTCCTCTACCTGGGCCTCTTCCTCTACCTCCTTCTCCTCTTCCTCTACCTGGGCCTCTTCCTCTACCTCCTCCTCTACCTCCTTCTTCTCCTCTTCCTCTACCTGGGCCTCCTCCTCTACCTCCTTCTCCTCTTCCTCTACCTGGGCCTCTTCCTCTACCTCCTTCTCCTCTTCCTCTACCTGGGCCTCTTCCTCTACCTCCTTCTCCTCTTCCTCGCCCTAGGCCTTTTCCCCTATCTCCTCCTTCTCCTCTTCCTCTACCTAGACCTTGTCCTCTATCTCCTTCTTCTCCTCTTCCTCGCCCTAGGCCTTTTCCTCTATCTCCTCCTTCTCCTCTTCCTCTACCTAGGCCTTGTCCTCTATCTCCTTCTTCTCCTCTTCCTCTACCTCCTTCTCCTCTTCCTCTACCTAGGCCTCTTCCTCTATCTCCTTCTTCTCCTCTTCCTCTACCTGGGCCTCCTCCTCTACCTCCTTCTCCTCTTCCTCTACCTAGGCCTTTTCCTCTATCTCCTTCTCCTCTTCCTCTACCTAGGCCTCTTCCTCTATCTCCTTCTCCTCCTCTTCCTCTACCTGGGCCGCCTCCTCTACCTCCTTCTCCTTTTCCTCTACCTCCTTCTCCTCTTCCTCTACCTGGGCCTCCTCCTCTACCTCCTTCTCCTCTTCCTCTACCTGGGCCTCCTCCTCTACCTCCTTCTCCTCTTCCTCTACCTAGGCCTCTTCCTCTATCTCCTTCTTCTCCTGTTCCTCTACCTCCTTCTCCTCTTCCTCTACCTAGGCCTTCTCCTCTTCCTCTATCTCCTTCTCCTCCTCTTCCTCTACCTCCTTCTCCTCTTCCTCTATCTCCTTCTTCTCCTCTTCCTCTATCTCCTTCTTCTCCTCTTCCTCTACCTAGGCCTCTTCCTCTATCTCCTTCTTCTCCTCTTCCTCTACCTCCTTCTCCTCTTCCTCTACCTAGGCCTCTTCCTCTATCTCCTTCTTCTCCTCTTCCTCTATCTCCTTCTTCTCCTCTTCCTCTACCTCCTTCTCCTTTTCCTCTATCTCCTTCTTATCCTCTTCCTCTACCTCCTTCTCCTCTTCCTCTACCTCCTTCATCTCCTCTTTGAGCTCCCCCTCTCATTCTCACTCTTCTTCTTCTTCTTCTTCTTCTTCTTCTAGCTCCTTCCATTTTTGTTGAAGACAGGTGAACTCACCTGCTGCCTTTTATAGCACACCTGAGTGCTGCGTTTTCAAATTAGCAAATGTGTGCTTCCACACCTGGTGGATGTGATTATCCAATTTGTTCATTAGTGTGGTCATTGGCAATCCGGGGCTTTGTAATGACAAGGAAGCAACCTCACAATCCTTAACTGTGTCTAAGGTGTGAAAATGTGTGCAGAGTTTTACAAATCACTGTGTGTAGTGTTGTGCAAAATGGATGAAGCAGAAATTGTGTGTAATGTTGTGCAAATCTGTGGAGGTGTTTTGCTCTTTGGAGTAGAATTTAGCAAATTTTGTGGAAATTTTTATTTTAGTGTGTAAACCATCGTAAAAAACTGTAAGATCCAAATGATTAAATGATAAAACATAAGCAAATGATAAAACATAAGCAAGATATATATATATATATATATATATATGTATGTATTGGATGTATTTACAAGCTATAATATAGACTGTACAGCAGCTTCACAATTGTAACAAATTCAAAATCCTCTGAGAAGCAAACTTGGCCAACGAGGAATAGTGTCACTATTCAGATCGTCACTTCAGTGTTGATCAGTTCAGTAACTGTAATATTCATCAGTTGTGCAGATACTGTATATACAGTGTGTTTGTGCACATACATGTACATGTGACTAACTCCTGTGCACTGCACACTGAACAAGCAAAACACACAAGATCGCAGTATTTTACATTTTTCTCATCTATGTGTAGTTATAGTTTGTTTATAATTGTTTTTGTGTGCAGATCTCAGAGCCTAGGCTGCCTACAGAGACACGTTTTTTTGACGGCATGCTTATGGGGCGGGCAGCTAGCGGATCGTTAGGAAAGATTAGATGAATGTGATAATTTATGTTTGGGCCTGAAATCACTGATACAACCTTTAATTGTTGCTATATCTTGTCTGTCTTGAGTCTCGTCTTGTGTGTTCCTGCTCTGTATCCTGAGTTCCCTGGCCAGTGACTGGCCTCCTGTCTGCCTCGCTGCCTGCTGTGAGTGTGTTTGCTTCGGTGCTGTAAGCTCCGTCTTAGCCTCGTATTTCCTTGTTTTGAACCATCATTTACTACAATTTCTAGTTGTTTATACTACTACTAAATACAGCTTACCCAACATCTCAGATTAACCTGACATCGTTAGCTTCCGTTACTACTAGCACAACACGCTAGTAATTCGCTAGCCTGTAAACGCGCCACCCGTGCGCTCAGCTATTTTTATTTATTTATTTTCTCTCGCGCGCTCGCGCCTTTGAGTTCATAAAAGCTCAGGTGAGTAAGAATCACTCAACAAACACGGTGAGTAATGTCTTGTCCTGTTATTATCATGCGTCGCGTCTGAATGCGTTGTTGTTTTTGGAGCTCTATCGATTTGATTTATAATTCTTGATTTTTCTCTCTGCCTCGCTGCCTGCTGTGAGTGTGTTTGCTTCGGTGCTGTAAGCTCCGTCTTAGCCTCGTATTTCCTTGTTTTGAACCATCATTTACTACAATTTCTAGTTGTTTATATTACTACTAAATACAGCTTACCCAACCCTGACATCGCTAGCTTCCGTTACTACTAGCACAACACGCTAGTAATTCGCTAGCCTGTAAACGCGCCACCCGTGCGCTCAGCTATTTTTATTTATTTTCTCTCGCGCCTTTGAGTTCATAAAAGCTCAGGTGAGTAAGAAACACTCAACAAACACGGTGAGTAATGTCTTGTCCTGTTATTATCATGCGTTGCGTCTGAATGCGTTGTTGTTTTTGGAGCTCTATCGATTTGATTTATAATTCTTGATTTTTCTCTTTAAACTCGCTTACAACGAACATTTTCTACTTTTCCTCACTGAGAAGCACTACTGCTCAAACCTCTTAGTTACAACGCGGACTGTTGAGCAGACGCGTCTCAAGCCTATTAGTGATCCAGCGCTGGATACTCTTAAAGGTTACGTCCGTGGATCACGGCTGAACGCGTCTTCTCCACACTCACTTATAAACAAACATTTTTTTTGTTTTTTTTTCGCCTATCGTGCGTCTACTCTACACCCCTACCACTAAAAAAAACCTAAAAAACCTCATAGTTACAACGCGGACTGTTGAGCAGACGCGTCTCAAGCCTATTAGTGATCCAACGCTGCATACTCTTAAAGGTTACGTCCGTGGATCATGGCTGAACGCGTCTTCTCCACACTCACTTACAAACAAACTTATAAATTAGTATTAATATTGATAGCATCACTGGTAGCTTCGTTGCTAACTCACTGTCCATCTGTTAAAATGGCGAATATATCAGATGTAAGTAGTCTACCGTTTGGTGCAGGTGAGGACACATTTGAGCTGCACGCACTGCAGTCTGAGCTGGAAGCTGTTCAGAAACAGATCCACAACCTTTTATTGAGACAGGCCGAGCTGAGAGACCGGTGTTTGGCTCTTGAAACATCACGCGCCGATGCACACAAATCAGTGTTTAACGTTACTAACCCGCTGACTCCGACCGCGTCTACTCCGTGCGTTCCTCAGCATCGGTCGCAATCAGCCATGGTCTCGTTCACTCCGGCTCCAACACGCCACCACGAAGCCTGGGTGGTTCCGCAGCGGAAGACGCGAGTCAGGTTTAGACCAAGACTTTCTCCGACCCTCCCGGTTTTCGAGTTATCCACACAAAACCGCTTCTCCCCTCTACGCAAAACAGAACGCGATGCGGTGATCATCGGCGATTCCATCGTTCGGCACGTACACGCTACGTTAGGTAAAAGTAAGGTGCAAAGTCACTGCTTTCCTGGTGCTCGTGTTTCTGAAATCGCTGCTCGCGTTCCCGAGATCCTGAACGGTGACGAGCGCGTCGGAACTGTGGTCCTGCACGCGGGAGTGAACGACATCAGGCTGCGCCAGACGGAGATTCTGAAGAAAGACTTCAGGAATCTAATCGATACGGTACGCAGCACATCGCCTGAAACAACGATCATTGTGTCAGGACCGCTTCCCACGTACCGACTAGGGCATGAAAAGTTCAGCAGATTATTTGCGCTAAATGAATGGTTAATGTCATGGTGCAATGAGCAGAAACTGCTCTTTGTAAATAATTGGAATCTGTTTTGGGAGCGTCCTAGGCTTTTCCGTGCTGATGGCTTACACCCAAGCAGATTCGGAGCGGATCTTCTGTCAGATAACATCTCCAAAATGTTAAATACCCTTTGACTAGTAACCAAAAGTCCAAATCATAGTCTCTGCTGCACCAATTCAACTGATATAAATACTAGTGTAGAACATTGCATAGAAACCGTGTCTATTCCTCGTTTAGTGAGATCAAATAATAAATCTAATGCAGGATCTAGGAAAAATCTAATTGTTATTAAAACAGAAAATGTTGCTATTAGTAAACAAAAACAATTTCTAAAGCTAGGTCTTCTAAACATTAGATCACTCACACCTAAGGCAGTTATTGTAAATGAAATAGTCACAGATAATAGCTTCGATGTACTTTGCCTTACTGAAACCTGGCTTAAACCAAATGATTATTTCGGTATTAATGAGTCTACTCCTCCTGGATACTGTTATAAGCATGAGCCCCGTCTGATTGGTCGTGGCGGAGGTGTTGCAACCATTTATAGAGATATTCTAAATGTTACTCAGAAAACGGGTTATAAGTTTATTTCATTTGAAGTACTTGTACTAAATGTTACGCTCTTAGATGTTAGAAAAACATCCCTATTATCTCTTGCCTTGGCTACCGTATATAGACCGCCAGGGCCTTACGCTGATTTCCTAAAAGAGTTTGCAGATTTTCTCTCAGACCTATTAGTCAATGTCGATAAAGCATTAATTGTTGGAGATTTTAACATACAAGTAGATAATCCAAATGATGCGTTAGGAGCTGCGTTTACAGATTTATTAAATTCATTTGGGGTCAAGCAAAACGTCACCGGACCAACACAACGTCTTAATCATACACTCGATTTAATTATATCACATGGAACCGATCCAACCGATATAGATATCATTCCACAAAGTGATGAAGTCACTGATCACTACATGGTAACTTGCATATTACGTACTGCTGTAATATGTCATGCGGCGTCGCGTTATCAACCAGGCAGAACAATCCTCCCATCCACCATAGATAATTTCTCAAATTGCTTATCTAATCTGTCTCAGCTGCCGCCTGAACCCAAACAAACAGATGAACTAGAAGAACTAACTAGCACTATGAGCACCATTCTCTCTAGAACATTGGATGTGGTTGCACCTATTAAATTAAAAAAGGTCAGAGAGAAAAATAAAGCACCTTGGTATAAAAATACTACGCATGTTTTAAAGAGAGAAACCCGTATTTTAGAGCGTAAATGGAAACAAACTAATTTAGAGGTCTTTAGAATCGCGTGGAAAGACAGTATGTCACGTTATAAAAAGGCACTAAAAGCGGCCAGGGCTGAGCACCTCCGCAAACTAATAGAAAACAACCAAAACAATCCAAGGTTTTTATTTAACACCGTGGCTAGACTAACAAATAAACAGACGTCACCCGAATAAAATATCCCGTTACAGTTCAGTAGTAATGATTTCATGAACTTCTTCACTGAGAAAATAGAAAGCATCAGAACCACAATTGTAAACGTTCAATATTCAATCGCGCCTTATAATTCAGCTTCAATTATCACCCCGCAAGAACAATTACAGTGCTTTACAACTATAGAACAAAAAGAGTTAAATAAACTTATCACTTCATCTAAAACAACAACATGTTTATTAGATCCTATACCAACTAAACTACTGAAAGAAGTGTTACCTGTAGTGGAAGAGCCTCTCCTCAATATTATTAACTCGTCTTTATCTTTTGATCATGTTCCAAGAACATTTAAACTGGCAGTTATAAAACCTCTCATTAAGAAACCACAATTAGATCATAATAATCTAGCAAATTATAGACCCATTTCAAATCTTCCATTTATGTCTAAAATATTAGAAAAAGTGGTGTCCGCTCAACTGGGCTCTTTCTTGCAACAAAATGATATCTATGAAAAGTTTCAGTCTGGATTCAGACCGCATCATAGCACTGAAACTGCGCTCGTTAAAATCACAAATTATTTACTTTTAGCTTCTGACCAAGGCTGTATCTCAATACTAGTTTTACTTGATCTTAGTGCTGCGTTCGATACTATAGATCATACATTACTCTTAGATCGACTACAAAATTATACTGGTGTTCAAGGACAAGCACTAAGCTGGTTCAAATCATACCTATCTGACCGCTACCATTTTGTCTATTTAAATGGAGAAAAATCGATCATAACTCCAGTAAACTATGGAGTGCCGCAGGGATCTGTATTAGGCCCTCTGTTATTTTCAATATATATGATGCCACTTGGAAATATTATAAGAAAACATGGAATTAGTTTCCATTGTTATGCTGATGACACTCAAATATATATTTCATCACGGCCGGATGAAAACGCTAAATTTTCCAAATTGACAGAGTGTGTTAAAGATATAAAAGATTGGATGACGCGTAATTTTCTTTTATTAAATCCAGACAAGACAGAGGTAATACTTATCGGTTCAAAAAACCGCCCACAAAACCTCGCACAATACAACTTTAACATCATAGGATGTCCTGTTACTTTATCCTCTACAGTAAAAGACCTGGGTGTTATACTCGATTGCAACCTGTCTTTTGAAAATCATATTTCATATGTTACAAAAACAGCCTTTTTCCACCTTAGAAACATTGCTAAGCTACGTAATATGCTATCAGTTTCTGATGCAGAAAAGTTAGTTCATGCATTCATGACCTCGAGACTGGATTACTGTAATGCTTTATTAGCTGGTTGTCCTGCATCCTCAATAAACAAGCTACAGTTAGTCCAAAATGCCGCCGCTAGAGTACTTACGAGATCAAGAAAATATGATCATATAACACAGATTTTATCATCACTGCATTGGTTACCTATAAAGCTCCGTATTAATTACAAGGTATTGCTACTGACTTATAAAGCCCTAAACGGCTTAGCTCCAGTCTATTTAACGGATCTTCTATCGCCCTATAATCCATCGCGCTCTTTAAGATCACTAAATTCAAGGCTTTTGGTCATACCTAGGATATCCAGAACCACCAAAGGAGGGAGAGCATTTTCACATTTGGCTCCAAAACTCTGGAATAGTCCTCCTGATACTGTTCGTTGCTCAGACTCGCTCTCCCAGTTTAAAACTAGATTAAAGTTGCATCTCTTCAGCCAGGCATTCATATAATCCCACAGTTCAAACTACAATACGGCCTCTAGCTCATAAATGCCAGAGGAGAACTGGCCCCCGACTGAGCCTGGGTTCTCCCAAGGTTTTTTTTTCTCCATTAGGTCACCTGATGGAGTTTTAGGACACCATTAGGTCACTTGATGGAGTTTTTCGGTTCCTTGCCACTGTTGCCTTTGGCTTGCTCAGTTGGGGATATTTTGGGGATATTTAATTTAATTTTATCAATCAATAAATTCCTCTTGAAACAAACTTTGTTGTATTATTTTAATTTAATACTGTGAAGCTGCTTTGATACAATCTGTATTGTGAAAAGCGCTATACAAATAAACTTGACTTGACTTGACTAGTTTGCTGTGTTTTTGCTAATCATTTGATGTTTGTGTTACTAAGCAAAAACACAATTTTTGAAAGAGTTAATATAGTTTTGAATGATGTGTTTGCTTTTGCAAGAGATGTTTTGCATGTTGTGTGCATGTTTTGTGGTTTTGTGTGTAGAGTTTCAAGAAATGGAGCCATAGTTTCAGAAATTGTGTGAATTGTATGTCACTGGGACAGTATAAAACCTTTGGAACATGGAAAAACACTTTAGGTGAATTACTATTTTTTTTCCCATATAAATATTTGTGTACTGTATGTACAGTAAGTTCACCTGTAGTAAGTCAGTCTGGTCACTAGGAACATACTACAACATTTGGAAGAAGGAAAAAAAATCCTTTTTGGTGAATTACAGTATTTTTTTTCATAAAATTGTGTGTACTGTATGTACAGTATTGTAGGTATTGTCAAAATTTCACCTGGAGTAAGTCAGTGTGGTCACTAGGAACATACTACAACATTTGGAAGATGGAAAAAAAATCCTTTTTGGGGAATATACTTTTTATTTTATAAAAAATATGTGTGTACTGTACGTACAGACGGTCCCTAAAGCAGTCTAGGTGAATACGCAGCAAATATCAAACCTAAAACTTTACTTTTTATGAAAACTCGACTATGTGTGTGTGCTGCTGTCCATGTGTTACTGAAGGCCCTACATGATCCTTCCTGCACCTTTCAGTCTCAATACTTTCAATAACTGTTCAGTGATTCCCCAAGTTAAACACTCGAATGTTCTTGATCACTGTCCAAAGAACACACTACACCATGGGGATTGGCATATGTGTTGCATTTAGTTGACTGTGAAATACAGCAATATATACACCTCAGAAATCTATGGTGGAAAGGCTCCAGAACGTGTTAAAGTGCACTGTCGCTGCAGTTCATCAAGTGTGCTAGATCAGTGAAGCTGGCTATCAATGCACAGATTCGAACTACACGGATCAATAACTCATGAGCTGAATATTGTTACTACACAAATAACATTGCTTTAATAATGTTTAATAATTTTCCTCAAAACGAGCTTTCCTTCGCAGTGGACAAAATACATTGATCTGTATATGCGCAGGGACCAGTCAGTGACAGTCAAAAACACACACTTTAGTGTCACCAAATTCAGTTCACACACCACTGTCCTGATGCTTAAACTACAACACTTACTTTGGGGGGGAAAAAATATTTTTGCATTATTTTTATGATTTGTTATTATGAAAAATATTCAAAAGCTTCACTGTAATTCTCTGTATTGTTGCCAGAGTCAGATCACACGTCACTATAAAGCTCGTTTTGAGGAAATTAGGTTGTGCTGCTGTTGTTATATGTGTAGTTATGTGTGTTAGGTGTTATTTGTGGAGTAACAACGTTTAGTTCGCGAGTTATTGAACACGGAAGTCCAAATGTGCGAATATAAAACCAGCTTTACCTAAGTGGTTGAATCAACATTGAATTATGCTTCGGTTTTGCAAATTGAATCAACATTGATATTGTGACACTGTCTTACCTTTCATCATGGGATAATACAATTGTACATTCAATTACAACCTAGTTTGCAGTTAAACACGAGTCATGACAGCGCTGACTGAATGTGTGATCAACTGTACATACTGTACACTAAAGACTGTTAACTGTCAAATTACTGGCAGCAATGGCTTAATTACAAACACATTTAATAAAGAGTTAATACATGCTCAAGATTGTAAAACATGTTTTATTTCGGGAAAACAAAGCAAAAAAAAATACTGTCTAAAACAGATGAAAAACATCTCAAACTTTAACTTGCAGTGTTTTCGATGTAATGTTAAAATCATGTAGAAGTAGAAATCTAAATGGAGTATTTAAAGACAGTTTTTGTTCAATTATAGTAAACCTTAAGTTAAATACAACATGTAATATTTAATCTGTACAGTAACAGTAGAAAGTGTTCAGATTCTCTCTAAGATGCGAGGCCTTGTGCAGTGCTGGAGAGAGTCCCAGCTCGAGGTCTTCCCGTCGCTCTCTTCACTTCTCCTCCGCTGTCTGCACTGTCCTGTGGAGCAAAAACACTGACATCTCAATACAAGATAAATCATCTACAAGATTTTCACTTTACTGTTCACTTACAGTCGGGCTGGTATTATTCAACACTATCCATTCTAAAACACACACATTTGATGTAATAATAATAATAATAATATGTTTATTTTTTATAGTGCCTTTCAAGAACCCAAGGTCGCCTCACAAAATAGTAGACAGACAAAAGAAATAAGCAATCAGCTTATTAGGCTATATCAAGCAAACAAACAGAAAAGCAGATGGAAACAAGCAAACACTACAAATAATGAACATAAGTCAAAGATAACAAACATATAAGCCTTTATAGCAACATATAAATTTCTGCAAAGGGTTAGGGTTAGGTTAGGGTTAGTATTCAGTATATAGGGATGTATTCAGATGTAAATGTACAATATCAACCATTTATTCAGCAGTTCTTCTGAGCCCCAAGGCGGAGTTGACTTTCTTTAATATTACTCCATGTGTCATATTCTGTTCTGACCAATTTAGGCTACCCATGAGCATTAATACATAGAGGCAGGAAGAAGTACTTTAGAAACCAGCCTTTATTAATTATTATTGTAGATATGGGGTTTGGGGATGGGTCCGTGGGACTGTTTCTGGGGATTTACTTTTAATTTTACTTACCTTTTGTCTTCTGCATTCTCCTTACCATTGTCTCCTGTTCTTGACTCAGACTCGTCCCCCAGAAACAGTCCCACAGACCCAGACCCAAACCCAGTCTCTTAATAATTAATAAAGGCTGGTTTAAAGTACTTCTTCCTGCCTCTATGTATTAATGCTCATGGGTAGCCTAAATGGGTTCCATTCAGACCTTAATATTAAGTATTTTACTGTTATGTGTCAACAAGATTCAACAAGACATTTTCACCTGGCTATACCGAGTGTTTAGATCTGTTGTGGTGTTTATGCAAATTAGCACATCTGGAATTAGATTATGCACCGTTTGTCCATGTTAACAAACAACTTAAAAAAACTTGTAATACATTTTTTGTTTGACTTGATATAAGTAATCAACTCAGTAATTTTCATGGTGATATCTAAAGGTTAAATTTTTTACCCTATTCATGTGAGAAAAAGAATGAATAGGCGTATGAATAGGATATATTTGGGCCTTTTTCTAAACTTTCCCCTAATGGGATTCTTCGGGGCTTTTTTTTCCTTACTCAGGACACATGGAGGATACAAAATCAGTTGAGTTTGATTCTGTTGCAATTTGTTCACCCTTTTTTCCTAAAACGCCTGGACTATAAGGTAATTGTAACGAGGTATGTTGTTACGGGAAGAAGGAGGCGGGAACCGGCGAACATTCAACATTTTAATGATAAAAATAAACCAAATACAAAATGAAAGTAAAAGCCAGCAGCCCCTCACGGACGACTGCTGGCCACACAAAACAGAAACAAAACACAACATAAAATCAGGCCTGTCCTCTCTCGCTCTTCACTGTCGTCGCTCCTCCTTTATGCTTCCGCTCCTCCGTGAGAGATTCGAGACCGGTGCGTCTCGCAGGTGTCGCTCATCAGAGTAATC
The DNA here is from genome assembly GCA_021554675.1 of Leuciscus idus. Classification (NCBI taxonomy): domain Eukaryota; kingdom Metazoa; phylum Chordata; class Actinopteri; order Cypriniformes; family Leuciscidae; genus Leuciscus; species Leuciscus idus. Next base: position 32,576,356 of record CM038643.1, on the reverse strand, counting down.
ACGCCACCGGCCTCATGCCGCTCTCTCACGGCCCTCGGCCTCGTCCTGCTCGCCACAGTAATCTTTCCTGTAAGATGCCAAAAGCTAGCCAAAAGTAAGCAGATATAGTCTGAAAATTCATATGAGTTCTATATTATCAGAAAAATAATTATAAAACTTACTGATCGGCGGGATCAATTCGCTCTTGAAAATGCTGCCGTTCGTCGTCCGAGTTACAATCTTCCTCTGAGGAAAAGGTGCATTGTTCCTCGCTGTCCAGTGTCCAGAATCATCTGAAGGGCATCTGAAGGGCTAGAGGCTGGTCAGCACACCAGCCTCTAGCCCTTCTGTGGAAGCCAGGAGCAGCCAGCAGTCAAGAAAGAGGCGACGGGACAGCCAGACTCTTCTTGACTTTCTAAAAGAACAGGCAGAGAGAGAGAGAGAGAGAGAGAGAGAAGAGAGAGAGAGAGAAGCAGTGGCGAGAGAAGAGGAGAGAGAGGATTAAACAATGTTTATTAAAATTTCAATTATATCTCACACACATTCACAATAATACTATAAAAAATAAAAATAATAAATAAAACACATAAAACATTAATTAAATATTCAAAACCAACTGACCCTCAAAAACCTCACATAAGACATCTTTACAACACCAGATATCACAAAAAAACATTTCATTTTTCACCAGTTTGTAGTACGCAAATTCAATCTTAATTCTTCCACCCACTAGTTTTCTAAACATCATCTCCACATCAGTAGACCCAAGTTGTGTTCCTTAATTTTTCCTTGTTTTCCAGATTGCTAATTTTGCTGTTCCCAACAAATAATTTAATAAGCATGTCATCCTTCTCATAGAAGGATAGGTATCCCTCACAATACCTATACTTAACACCTCCAATAAATATTTGATCTGAAAATTCTTCATCAAAATCCTTAAACAAATCTTTAAGAAAATTAAAAAGATCTTGTAATCTTCCACATTTTAAAAATAAATGCTCTAAGTCTTCTTGGTTTCCACAAAATGCAGGTGGAAGCATTCCCCCCCACTAGTTTTGGGGGGGGGAAGCATTCCCCACCCACTAGTTTTCTAAACATCATCTCCACATCAGTAGACCCAAGTTGTGTTCCTTCATTTTTCCTTGTTTTCCAGATTGCTAATTTTGCTGTTCCCAACAAATAATTTAATAAGCATGTCATCCTTCTCATAGAATACCTATACTTAACACCTCCAATAAATATTTGATCTGAAAATTCTTCATCAAAATCCTTAAACAAATCTTTAAGAAAATTAAAAAGATCTTGTAATCTTCCACATTTTAAAAATAAATGCTCTAAGTCTTCTTGGTTTCCACAAAATGCAGGTGGAAGCATTTCCCCCCCAGTCCAGCTGTGGTGTATCAAAAGACAAAATTGAGTCCATATTTACATCCACCGTTTCCTCAAGTATGGCTGGAGACACTCTGATTTTTGGAAATTCCTCTTCTACATCTCTTAAGTCCATTGACCGACGTCTTTCAATGTATTCTCTATGCCCACCTGGTAAAACATTCCAGATCTCCTCTGTCAGTTTCGAGACAAGACGATCAGATTTCAATCCTGTCACTTCTTTAAGAATTCCAACCGGCTTCCACCCATCATCGTCCAAGAGATGTCTGATTTTTACAATCCCGTGGCGCTTCAAAACTGCAGATACGCTTACTGAAGACAACAGCCTTGTTTGGATCATTGGATTGAAAAATAATGGTTCTTCCAGAATCCAATGCCCTGTGTCGTCACTACTTCGATCCACTTTAAAAACTGTTTTCCAGGACTGAAACATTGACTTATAGAAGGGAGTAATCTCTGACAGACTCACCTTCCCCAAGTCCATTATGAACAAATGTTTATCCAACCCGAGCCTACCTGCGTTCTTCAAAATTAATCTTGCAGTATGGGCCCAAGTCAAGTCTTTATGATATAAAAGTCTTTGTGCTGCTTGTATCCTGTAAGAAATCCATCGACTTCTCACATCCACGAGCCCTTGACCTCCTTCATGGACAGGTAAATAGAGTGCTGCAGCATGGATCCAGTGTGCCCCACTCCAGAAAAAGTTCACAAATGTCCTTTGTATTTTACGAGCCAACTCCAGTGGAGGCTCCATAACAGTCATTTTATGCCACAAAGTCGAGGCCGCCAAGTTGTTAATGACCAAGACTCGTCCTCTGTACGACAATTGTGGTAATAGCCAGGTCCATTTAGACAATCTGGCTATCACTTTCTCCAGCAATCCCTCCCAGTTTCTCATCTGAAAATTTTCATTTCTTAAAAAAATATCAATGTTTTTATCCCCTCTCTGCCCCAAAGTAAACCACATGGTAGTTTTGGAGGTCCTACTTCTTCCCAATTGCCAATAATAAATCCCTCACTTTTCCCCCAATTCACTCTGGCTGAGGATGCTTTTTCATATTTTCCAATAATTTCCATTAAAACTTTCACATCATTTTGACTTTTTATAAACAGTCACATCATCAGCATATGCTGACAGGGATACTTTAAAGGTACTCTTTAAATCTGGAAGTGAAATACCGATTAGCTCTTTCCTTAATCTGCACAAAAATGGTTCGATTACTAGACTATACAACTGTCCAGAAAGTGGACAGCCTTGTCTGATACCCCTGGACATCATGATAGGTGCACTCAATCCACCTCCAGCTTTAACCATAACAAATGCATTAGAATACAACAACTTTATATAAGATATAAAATTATCCCCAAACCCGAATTCTTTCAACACATTGAAAAGATATCCATGATCAACTTGGTCAAAAGCTTTCTCTTGGTCAAGCGAAAGAATCCCCAAATTACGATTTTTACTTTGACTAAAATCAATCACATCACGCAATAAAAATAAATTATCCATAATTGTTCTATCTGGTATACAATAAGACTGGTCTCTATGAACTAATACATATAAATATTTTTTAAGTCTATTTGATAGTCCCAAATCTCCTTTCTTAGAAATTAAAGATAGAACTGCTCTGCAACAACTTGTGGGTAATGTCTTTCTTTCGATGCAATCAATCAGCAGTTCATTTAAATCTTGTCCAAGTAAATCCCAGAAAGCCTGATAGAACTCCACAGGTATACTGTCCACTCCTGGAGATCTTCCAGGGGATAATTGTCTCATTGCATCAGTAAGCTCTTGCAAGGTTATTTGTTCATCCAGCGATTTTCTTTGTTCATCTCTCAACTGAGGCAGATCACAGAGCAAATCATCCACACTTCCAGAGTCACAACTCTGAGCATTATATAATTTAGAATAAAAGTCTATTGTCATTTCTCTCATTTCGAGAGGGTCAGAAGTTATAGTTCCATTCGGACGTCTTAGATGACACAACTGTTTTTGTAAAAAACTTTTCTTTTCCAAATTAAAAAAATAGGCACTAGGAGCATCCATATCTTTGATGGAGCAAATTCTTGATCTTAATAATGCTCCTTTTACCTTTTCTTGTAAAAAAGACCCAAGTTCTTCTTTTTTCTTATTTAACCTTTCATTATTTACCGATCCCATATTATTTAACATGTCTTTTTCCAGAGATGCAATATCTCTTTGTAAACTTTTCACTGTTGTTTTCATCATTGCAGTAGTATGTGAAGTATAGTTTTGGCAAAAAATTCTGATGTTAGCTTTACCTACATCCCACCATTGACCAAGATTTTCAAAACTGTCTTTCTTAAGTTTCCACCTATCCCAGAAAACCTTAAACTTTTCACAGAAACTGATATCCTGTAATAATTTGACATTAAAATGCCAAAAATAACAAGGTTTAACCACTTTCTTTAAATTAAAATCAAAAGTAATCATATGGTGATCTGAAAAACCATTAGGCAAAATGGATACATTCATTACCTTATTATTCCAAATCTTCCCCAAATAAAATCTATCTAACCGAGCACCACTAACTTGATTATCTGATGCCTTTAACCATGTATATTGTCTAACTCCTATGTTCCTACTTCTCCACAAGTCTATTAAATCAAACTCATTTATAATTTTTAACAATTGAATGCTTGACTGATTATGTGGCTCCTCTCCATTCCTATCAATTATAAAACTAGTTGTGCAATTCCAATCACCCCCAATTATCATGCACACAGTATCATCAATTTTCTGAATAACTGTTCTCAATTCCATAAAAAACACCACACGCTCATGTCCATTATTAGGAGCATATACATTAATTAAAACAAATATATTTCCTTCAGACTCTACTTTAGTTAAAAGTGCTCTACCTTTTACAATTTCCTCTGTTGATAGAATATTTACATTTAGATTTTTGGAAAAAAGAATAGCTACCCCAGCACTTGTGTTTGTACCATGGCTAAGAGCATATTTCCCTTCCCACCACATACCCCACTGAGTCTCATTATCAGTACTTGTATGTGTTTCTTGCAAAAAGACTATCTTAACAAACTCTGAAATCATGCCTAATTTATTCCGATCTCTACCCCCATTTATATGTAAGGAACCGAATTTTAAAAGTTCCATAGAAAAATGAAAATAGAGAAAAGAAGCCTGTGAAGATTGGGTGTGTCCGCCGAAAGCGAGAGTTGACTGAGGTAAGTCTCAGCTATTCTACAATAGTTGGCTAGCAAGTTAGCTCAGTATGTGCGTCAGTGAGAGCTGTTTTTGTACAGTCAAGTGTCAGTTCTAGTCAGGTGGTAATGACCAGAATTTGCCAGGTTAGTTGTAAGTAGTGCTACGACAGAGAGGAGCTGGGTCTTCATGAGTTTTTTGAAGAGGGATGTCCCTGCTCTAGTATAACGTTAGGGACTGGTAGCGCCGCGCGTTCTACCACTAGTGAGGACGGATGAAAAAGTTTGGATTGACCTGAGCGTACTGGTGGCAGAGCTAGACGTTGTTCGTCTGAGGAGCGCAACAAATACCAGTGCCACCTCGCTTCGCCTTTACTTTGTTTTTGAGAGTGCACTCCCTCTAACGTCTTACGACTAATAATACTAGAATTATTAGAAAAGCATACTTCGTGAAAATTTCCAAAGCTAAATGAAAATATCCATTAGTAAATATTAGCATACACGAGGCAGACAGACATCACACTTTAGCTAGCCATCACTGGTGCTGAAAGTTAGGAGTATAAGGCTCTCATAGCTCCCAAACGTTAAATTCCTTGCCATGAGTGTTTGCTCATACGACCTGTGTTAGACATTGTATTATATAAATACATCATGTTTACTTTCTTACTCATTATACTTGTGATTCTCCCCCGTTTTAACTGGTTCTCACACAAGATTTTGGAAAATGTAACACCCCAAGAAAATCCTGACATTCCTGAGCCCGAAAGCCTTCCACCTGCATCTGGCCTATGTCACACTGGGTCGCAGTGTGATCTGAAACCTCATGGAAAGTCCTTTGGTAAGTCTAGGGATATATTTTAGTCTGGGGTTCAGGGTTGTAGTGGAGGCTAAACGTCAGTAAACATATTCCAAAATCACACTGTATGTATTATTCACATTCATATATATGTACACTGATTAATAAGCTATTGTTGTTTAAACCAAAACATAGCAGCATTATTATACCATCATTGTCATTATTATACCATCATTGTCATTGTGGCTATGTTTGTCTTATGCTTCTCTGACACAGCTGTGCAGGTAAGGCCCAAGATGGTCAGTGTGGGGACACAGACCACACGCATAAGAACATCTACACCCCTTGCCAGTCCTGATAATAGTGATGAAGAGGCGTCTTTCATCAGAAGTGACACATCCTGGGTGCCTGATGAAGAGGACGTTTCCTCAGATGAGGAGGCGTCATATGAGGAGCCGCCACCTCATCCAAGTGACTCTGACCTAAAGTGAGACGATAAGCCTCCTAACTTTCAGCACCATTGATGGCTAGCTAAACTGTGATGTCTGTCTACCATAGCACCTTGTCATGGTCAATGTATCACAGGGTCAGTCCCTACAAAGCCTTTGTATCACTTTACATGCCCTTTACTTTACTTTTCACATTTCTGTGAGTTATTTTCATGTGTGTGAATGTTTGTATGTGTGTTGTGTTGCAGTGTGCTTGTATAAGCTACTGGATACATACATTCCCCCTGGGATGAATGAAGTATCTAATATTCTCTTTTTGTTTTACAGTGGTCCAGATAAATACATTGTGTGCAAAGACCAGCTGATGGCCCTGTTCACCATTTGCCCTGCCTGTTGTAGTGAATCTAACGGTAGGATGGTGCAGCAGGGTGGCACATTTATCAAAATAAAACAGGTAAGAAGAACATGTTTGAAAAATTATATAGAGTGAACCTTTTATAATTTCAGTAATGTTTGGATTTTAGTGTTTTACTTATTCCACAGTGACCTGATACTTTTCTGATTTATTTTCTGCATATGGTAGGCCTGTGCAACATGTGGCTTCCAGCGGTTCTGGCAAAACCAGCCAATTTTGCACAGAAACATGCCAGCCTGCAACCTACTTCTGAGTGGGGCAATTCATTTTTCGGGATGTCTACCAACCCAAACTCTCAGAATGCTGACATTATTTGGTCTACAGTGTATCAGCGCGAATACATTCTTCCACCACCAGCGTCACTACACCATCCCGATCGTCATTCAGGCCTGGCAGGAAGAACAAGCAGCCATAATTAGCAAATTGAAGTTGATGGGGGGTGGCCTGGTTGTAGCAGGGGACTGTAGGTAATGCACAATTTGCCTGATGTTAATATGAGACATGTTTACAGATGACATGGTCTGATGTGCTATGTTGTATCTTTAACAAAATTACAATTAAAAAAAATACAAATAAATACAAATAATCATACCCAGGTCAGACTCTCCTGGACATTGTGCGAAATACGGGACCTACTCGCTGATTGAGGAGAGAATAAATAAGGTTGTCGACCTTCAGCTTGTCCAGGTAAGTGTGATGTTATCAGACAAAGAATTAAACTTTATCCACTTTCACCACTTACAGTGAATGTGTCATGTTGCAGTGCTCAGAGGTCCCGAATAGCAACTGGTGCGAGTTAGAGGGTTTGAAGAGGAGCATAACCCTCCTCAGGGGGCAGGATCTTCAAGTGTCGACCCTCATCACCGACAGGCATCGCCAGGTAAATACAAAGATATACAATATAGATGTATAAATTCTCCCCTCTATTACTGAGTGGTTTCAGTTTTTGCCAAAATGTCAAGGAGACCTGGGAATAAGTAAGTCTTACACTGACAAAGCATATCAGACCATGTAAATAGTGCATTAACTACAGTCACCTGCAACAATTAGGTCACCACCCATCCCCCCGAGGTCATTGCTGACCACAGCCTGTTCATCCTGCCAGGCCTGAATGATGACAGGAATGGTATAATATACACTGATGCCAGAAGAATGTACTCATGCTGATGCACTGATGGCAAGATAGTGCAAGCTTCCTAACAGTTTGTGTATTACTTTTAAGGTTGCCAAGTGGGTGCGAGAGGAAATGTGTACTGAGGGGACAAGGCATTTCTTTGATGTCTGGCATGTCGGGAAAGGTATGTTTCCCGATGTTGGAAGCTTTAAGGTAATTCTTGAAATTACATTTCCATCGATATAATACTTTCCATTTTGTTGTAAACAAGGTCTCAGCAAGGCTTTGGATACGGCAGCCAAGGAAAAGGACTGTGGGGACCTGATGTTGTGGAGGCCTGCAATTATAAACCACCTCTACTGGACTGCAGCCTCCACTCCTGATGGCAACCCAGAGGTCATGGAGGCCAAGTGGAAGAGCATGGTGAACCACATACAGGACATCCATGAGCATGACACTCCTGCCTTTCCCTGTTGTGCTCATCTACCTCTGGAGGGGGAGCAACGGAAAAAGGAGTGGCTAGAACCAGGTATACACCATGAAATATGTGTACTCTAGGGTTTTATGATAATGTGACCTGAGATATTTTTTGCTGAAACCTGTATTTTAAAACAATTTAATCAGGGTAAAACAAAATGTTTTGTTTGGGACTTTTTTTTTTTTTTCTACAGGCTCAAAGGTTGCGGTGAAACTGGAGGGTGTTGTCACAAGGGCATCCTTGCTGAAGGATGTGAAGCAGCTGTCGCCACAGCACCAAACCTTTTCCCTTGAGGCATTTCACTCTCTCATCCTGCTCTTTGCTCCCAAACACACAGGGTTTACTTACCTTGGGATGTACAGTAGGTCAGTGTTGCGAAATGGATTAACTACATCTCATATTGGCATGTCCTACAGGGTAACACTTTATTTTGATAGTCCGTTTGTTGAGACTTTACTAGTTATTAGTAGCCATTCAGTAGCTTGTCAACAGTGCATCAGTTGACATTCAACAACACTGTTTCAACTGACAAGTAACATACGTTCAACTGACTGCCTATAGACTATAAGGTACAATTCAAGTGTTAATCTACAGATTTTACAAAAAAAATTCCTGTTGACTGTCAATGCTATTTTGTAACGGGTTATTAACCAATTGGCGACTAACTTTCAATTGTCAACTAACTTTCTGTAGATTGAGTACCAACAACTCAAGATCAATCTGTCAGTTAAATGTCAACAGTCATGTCAGCATATGAAGTATATGATACTGTATATCCTACTCAAGGGGTCTCATATGCATCAAATTAATGATTATTTTAGCTGATTTAAAACTGTTTTTAAAAATGTTTTAACCATTTGTAGATAATCTGTTGATAGTCAACTAAAGATTAAATGTAGTTGCTTATTTGTTGCTTGTCAACAAAGAAATAGTTTATTATCAGAAGACTATTAATAGACATTATCCACTAAGTGTTAGTAGATATCTTTTAGGACTATCTAATTAAAGTGAAAGACAGTTGATATCAGTAGAAAGTCTATAACCTATCAACAGATTGCATACCTAACCTTACTGAAGTAGAACAAACATGGCCAGCACATCAGAGAAAAAAAATCACTTTTATTAAATAAAAAAAAATAATAATAATAATACAACCCATTATTTACTAGGATATCACGATCACATCTGAACCATCTGATTATGTGAAAAAAATTATATTGAGCATTCCAAATGAGAAAACTCTCAATAGTCTACATCATTTCAAATGCCCGAGGCCAAGATCAAAAGTTATAAACAACAAATAACAATAATTATTAATTAATACATTTAGCCTTTTATGACAGTAAGTTTTACAGAAAATTGCATTTATTAAATGCAGTTTAACGTTATAACAGTTACTCATTTAAGTAATAATCTCTGTTCCTGCTGCAAACTCGCTTCGGAGGATTAACAGACAAGACTATAGTTTAAACCCTTAACAATACCTTCTTTAATCGTTTCACCATTTTGTAACATTTAGTTTATTTAACGTTACGGTGAGACACAAAAGGCGTTTTCTCCTATCGCTCATTGTCAGGTGACGTCACACTCGTGGAACACGAAATGCATTATGGGTATAGCCGCCATTTGTAAGGTATCAATGCTAGTGTGTTCTATTGGGAGGATTGTGTTGGTCGTAAATGTGGTAAAATGGTACGTTCTTGTTGTGTGATAGGCTGCAATAGTAAGTCTCATGACAGAAAGGGTCACAAACTAAACAGCGGGGAAAGGTTTTTTAGTTTTCCCACTTTGAAGAAAGGACATGGACAGCTTGTAGTGGACGTAACAAAGAGGCGTCGGATGGCCTGGGTTGGAGCTGTGCGACGCAAAAACATCACCTTTGGAAACATATCTCCGTTTATGTATGTCTGCTCTCGACATTTTCATAAAGGTAAGACATTTAAGTGATGTTGACAAATTTGAAGTATATAACATTTTATCCACGAGTCGTTTTGGATGAATTCTCTGGCACAGATAGCTCCAAACAACGCACGGATGTAACCGCGATCATGGGAGAAACGGGTTAACATTACTCTTTTATTGTTTATACTGTAAAATGTTATGCAATCGTCTTATACAGGGCTATAAAATAATTATTTTACTTCACTACAGCATTTTATTATTTTTGGGGTTTGTACTTTACTTTGTAACGTTACTTTACTCAACTGCAATTTCAACTAGATACATTATTTAGAATGGAAAAAAAGTTAATTTTACAATTTATAAGGCTTGAAAGTTACTTGCTGTGTTTTTGCACAAAAATGTAATTTCACTTCGGTGTGACTTGCAGTCTAAAAAAAGTACAGCACTGTTTTAATTATTTTTCTACATTTTAGCTAAATTACTTATGCTCAGTGTCTGTACTAATACTTAAGTATAATCTAAGATTATTGTTAACACTTTTCTTCCCATGTAATGAAGTTAAAACCTTTTTCATGTTATTGCAGGTCACCCTGCATATGAGATGATGGAGACTGACCCAGACTGGGCACCCTCCCTCCATCTGGGTCACACAGAAATCTCTCACACCAACACTACACGCTCTGCAAGACGAAGTCCAAAGAAAGGGAGCAAAGAAAAAATACACTGCAGCCAGCTGAAGGAGGTGGTGAGCGACACACTGAGGAGACACACGAGGCTGATGGAGATGGTGAGCGACACACTGAGGAGACACACGAGGCTGATGAAGATGGCGAGCGACACACTGAGGAGACACACGAGGCTGATGAAGATGTGCCATATGCTGAGGAGACACAAGTGACTGGAGATGGTGAGCGACACACTGAGGAGACACACAAGGCTGATGGAGATGGTGAGCGACACACTGAGGAGACACACAAGGCTGATGGAGATGTGCCATATGCTGAGGAGACACAAGCGACTGGAGATGGTGAGCGACACACTGAGGAGACACACAAGGCTGATGGAGATGTGCCATATGCTGAGGAGACACAAGCGACTGGAGATGGTGAGCGACACACTGAGGAGACACACAAGGCTGATGGAGATGTGCCATATGCTGAGGAGACACAAGTGACTGGAGATGGTGAGCGACACACTGAGGAGACACACAAGGCTGATGGAGATGTGCCATATGCTGAGGAGACACAAGCGACTGGAGATGGTGAGCGACACACTGAGGAGACACACAAGGCTGATGGAGATGTGCCATATGCTGAGGAGACACAAGCGACTGGAGATGGTGAGCGACACACTGAGGAAGAGACCCACAACACTCAGGGGATGGCAGTGACACAAACAGAATGCAACTTATGTGTGCACAGAGGTGCAGAAGTAAACCGCTTGTTGGAAGAAAACAGACAGCTGCGACGTGAACTTGATGAGCACAGGATATCTGATAATTTTTTTGGAGACAATGATGATAAAGTAAAGTACTACACAGGGCTGCCAAACCTGGGAACCTTTATGGCCTTGCTAAGTTTTTTGGTGCCTCTCATGTCAGACCAAAAGAGGAAAGTTCTTAGTCCATTTCAAATGCTTCTCTTAACCTTTATGCGCCTCAGACTGGATCTGCCTGACAACATCTTGCCCATCTCTTTCGTGTTTCCCCAAAGACAGTATACAGAACATTTCAGGAAATTGTGTCATTCATGTATGCAAACCTGAGCCGTTCCATCATATGGCCAGATAGAGACACTTTACAAAAAATTATGCCTCACCAATTTGTGGAGTCCTTTGGACGCAGAGTAGCAGTGATCATTGACTGTTTTGAGATTTTCACAGAGAAACCATCAAATCTAAAAGCACGTGCTCATATGTTTTCCAGCTACAAGCACAATCACACTATGAAGTATTTGATGGGTATTACACCCAAGGGATCTATTTGTTTTATATCCAAAGGGTGGGGTGGCCGTACAAGTGACAAACACATTACAGAAAATAGTGGTTTTCTTGAAAAATTGTTGCCAGGGGACATTATATTGGCTGATAGAGGTTTCGATATAAAGGAAAGTGTTGGCATGTTGTGTGCAGAGGTCAAACTCCCAGCCTTTACAAAGGGTTACTGTCAGCTAGCTGCAAGAGATGTAGAGGAGACACGAAAAGTAGCTCACCTAAGAATCCATGTTGAAAGAGTGATTGGAAATATTTGTCAAAAATATAACATTTTAACAGGAACCATTCCCATCAACATGATCCTCCCATGTGAAGGTGAGGATATCACATTTTTAGATAAGATTGTCACTGTCTGTTGTGCGCTGACAAACCAATGTCCAACTGTAGTGTAGTACAGTGGTTTTCAACCCTTTTTGCAATCTATTGCAATGTGCTGATGCTTGATCCTGCTTGACCAGCCTTGCATTAACAATAAAACATGTATGACAACATTTTTCATAAATTTGTTTTTATGTTATTCACTTTGACAGCTAAATGAAGTATGAAAACAATACTTGCATATTTTGACAATTACAATATTGATAACTGCAAATCAGTGATGCACATGAACAGAATATTATATATTTATTATATAGTTTATATATTTGTGAATGCAAGTAATCATTACATTAATTAACATTAATTAACTTTAAACTTTTAAACATTAAAGTGCAGAAACTAACACTTTAGGTCATGCCTTTTTGTAGCATTGTATGTTCTACAACGCACGTTTTTGATAACCTGGGTGTTTGTAAATGTGTTTTTGATAAAATGTGTTTGTAACCTGAACGGTGTCAACAAGAGGGGAACAGTTATTATTACTAGAAGTGTCTAGTAATACTTTGACAAAAACCTGAGTGTGTTTGCTTGAAGGAAAACATCTAACATGCGAGACAACAGGCTTATGTGGAACAACGAGAACAGATCCAAATGTCTTCTTTGGCAGGTGCATGTTGTAGCCCCACACAAGTGAGATGAAACCACACAATTGTGCAGTTTTGGTTGTCACAGGCTACCATGTCGTCCTTGCTTTCTGGCCCACGGCAAATGCACCACAACTTCTCAACACTTCTGCTGGTCCTGCCCTTCTTCTGTACTATTTTAGAGGTCTGTTGAGTTTTTTCCCCATCTGGAACAGGAATCTGTTTAAGTGGCATGTGAGTGAAGTAACCACTTACAAGTTCAGGGAGACACACAAACTCAAAAAATTGCTGTGCCTTTTTAAGAACATTATTCCAGAGCTGTGGGTCAGGTGCAACACGCAACACAGTGCAGTCTTTTAAAGTCCACAAAATGAAATCACAGTACTCTGCATCAGCCACAAAAATTTGTGTCTGGACTTGCTTGTAGTATGGACTACCCTCCTTTAGCTTCAGCTCACCACTCACAACTTCTAAACAGAAGTCTTTGTCACAGCTGCTGCATGCTTCCTCCACAGTGCTGTTACGGTACTTATATGGGCACTTTATCTCGATGCAGCCTTTTCCACAGCAGGTACACTGCACCAATCCATCTGGCGATGCTCCAACCTGAGGAAACTTGGGGTTTATGATGAAACCACACTCACTAACTTGCATGTCACAGTGATGTTTCATGGTTTGCAGTTTATACTGTGTCCTCCCATTTTCCTCATTTTGTCTTCCCCATGCAGTAGCAGGACACTGGTTTGTAGAACTACTGTTGGGGTAACAAACTGCTCTCACTGTAGACAGCGCAGGGTTGTCAAAGTCAGACACAAAGACTGAATGCATTTTGGATGCAGTAATTCTCCCAGTGCGCAAGTGAAACCAAGATGAGCATTTGTGCTGCTTTCTGGTCTGTCTTTCAATGAACTCAGCCTGCTCAGGTGTAACATTTACCTTACTTGCTATGGTTTTGCAGTACTGGCGCAAGACAGACAGTTCACTGCCATCCATTTTTTTATTGCGTAGACTGCGCAGTGAATCTGGTGCTGAGAATGGCTGTACTGGGTCTGTAAAAGCATCACAATAAACAGGCAAAGTTGACAGAATTGCAGCTTTTGGAGATACTTTCTGCAGTTGTGCAAGATATGATTCCCACTGCTCCTGTGTTGCAGTATTGAACCTACACATGTTTGATGAAGTCCTTAAAGCAGGTATGCTTGCTACCTCACCATCCAGGAGATTATTAAGACACTTTCTTTTTGCTTTTGCAGAAGTAAAGTCTATTCTGTGTCCTACCTCCGCTCTCACTTTTGTAATGTTACTTGGTATCATCCAGTATGCAGGTTGGCCAGTAACTGTTGTTGTCTCTCTGCATCTGACTACTGCTTCCAACTTGAAAAGCAAAGCTGCAACATGTGTGCATGTTTCGGCAATTCCTGCCATACATGTGCAGTGACCAGAAGTTATAGCCCCTGATAAGCTGATGATGACCCAGGGCTTGAGTGGTGTGTCATTCAGCCGTTGTGAGTGCAAGATCTGTTGATAACAACTTACTTTGGCAGCAGTTCAGTAATATATCAGACAATTTGTTTCATGATGATTACTTATTTTATTGGAACAATGTTTCTGTTTTATTGTGTTAGGTATTGGTTTGTGTAATTTATAAAATAAAGAAAAAAATGCATGAAAGAGGGTATAGTATAACAATTTATTTGTAACAATTTATTTGACACGTTCAAACTAAAACTAAACAAACCATCCTTAATCAGGCACTGATGATAAACAGTTAACATGACATTATCATCATCATCATCATTACAGCAAACATACCTTTGCTGTTACTACTGTGTTGTCGCAGTCCTTCGGTCGGAATGTAAATAAATCCTGTACCCAGCCATTGGTGAAATGTCCGTGGGCTTCCAGGGATTTATAGTTTTTAAATTGTTCACTGGTATATGCGCTTATACCATAAACAAGATAATTTACAATGTCTAAGTATGAGGATGGAGGTAGCAATGCGGGGTCAGCACTCCAACTTAATGCAGTCAGCTCATATGGATCTATGTTATGAATGGATGACAATTTCTCCAAATAACGGTCCCTGGCATCTTTATTGAGTTTATCTCGGTACGGCCTTTTCTCAATTTTCTTTTGCTTCTCCAGGTTTGCGAGTTATATTTACTTATTATCTAGATAGTTATCTAAGTAGTTATATTAGTTATTTTATTTACTTCTATTATTTACTTATATTCTGGTAATCGCGGTTGTTTCAATCAATAGCGATACCTCAAAAATGGCGCCGCGGTGACGTCACACAACAAAACCACGTGTCTGACAAAGACCGATAGAACCATAATACACCAAAACACAATATAAATGAACAAAATACATAATTTTTATTAGCTAACGTAACGTTAGATGTAATCCAAATCTTTATAATCCATACGCAAACAAGAAACAGATCCAAATTCAGCCCTTCATCCACATCCAGCGATCTCCATCTCCATTCTCAGCAGCGACCGTAAATGTCAAATCCCGCGCTCGAGATGAATTTAAATTAAAAAATTGCGCCCTCAAGAAGCGTTACGACATGTTTTACGGCAGTGATATCAAACGCTCATTGGCTCTCGCCTGCTTCGTCACAGATTGCAGCATGCCGTGTTTCAGTTGAAACAACATTGAAATGCAGAAGCGCGCGCGCCGTCTTCACGCAGAGGGAAGCTGGGTTAACATTTTCATGGATTAATAACTTAAATTCTGCTCTGTCCCTTATACAAAACTATTATATAATGCCAGAGAGGACTGCAACACATCGTCATTTGAGCGACTTTTGGTACCGATTTACATTTTCGCAATAAATTATTATGATTACACATCTGTTGTTTTTCTTCATAATTTTAGCCTGCATAGTTTTAAGAAATGGTTATGGGTAGGTTTAGGGGCAGGAGTAGGATTAATGTTAGTGGCTCAAAATATATTTTAATGCTATTAATAAAACTGGCATTTCCCTACACATCTCTGTCCATAAAGTGTTTTATTCTTTTTATATTCTGTATAAAATTACCCAGCTAACAATTTAACATTCTGGGAACGTTAGTTATTGGTTCCCAGAACGTTCCCAAGAACGTTCCCTATTGGTTAGCCAGGAAAGTTTTCTTTACGTTAATAGAACGTTCCCTATAGGTTAGGGGAACGTTACCGGAACGTTCCCGGAAGGTTCCCAGAATGTTGCCAAGAACGTTCCCTATTGGTTAGCCAGGAAAGTTTTCTTTACATTAATAGAACGTTTCCTATAGGTTAGGGGAACGTTCCCATAACGTTGCCGAAAGGTTCCCAGAACGTTCCCGAAAGGTTCCCGGAAGGTTCTCGGAACGTTCTCCTAACGTCTACACATCCTGATATGCCTGTACACAAATTATAGGTCTACAAACAACATATTCTACATTGTTTATTGTTCAAACACTTAAGAATCCTATGAATATATTATTACAATAAATTGAATTTACAGAAACTATCATTAATAAGTAAATCAATCAGTTTGTATTAAATAAATAAATCAGCACACAATCCATGTTTTTGTTGATTCATTGTTTAATTATCAACCTAAAATAAGTCATTAAAAACAGCGTTAGCAAAATGTATTCAGGAACAGTAATTTACATTTAATATTTCAAACATGAAAATATTTCAATAAATAAAACTGCACAAACATTTTAATTAAAACTATCTTTTTGCAAACTGTAGCCTATAACTTTGGCTAAAAAGTTGAAAAAGTATTAATTTATATACAATATACATGAATGTGCCAATCTTCACTCCGCTCAAAACATTTAAACTCCCAAAACCATCTGCAAATTTAACAAGAAAATAAAAAGACAACGCGTTACATGTACACACAATCCCATGCCAAAATTCAAGCCCTGTAATGGCATTAATATTCATCCGGAGCAAATGAAAAGAGTGAGGTGGGATTGTGTGTCACAAGCTGTAGGAGATATGAGAGCACGAGCACTGCTGGTATCATGTATTTATTCAGATATTTCAGCATCGATGTGTATAGAAAAATGTATATATTTGAAAACACTACATTGCATTTATTTATATTGCACTATTTATTATTTCAGACTACAAATCAAAAAAGGAATGTTTTATATAGGGGTAAGGATACCCATTAAGCCTATGTACCCTTTAAGCCCACTTTCGACTCTGAAGTCAAATAAAAAACAGAGAAAATAATATTCAAGTCTAGTGAACTCTGACCTGCGAATTCGCTCTACATATAACGTATAAGTCTCACCTCCAATGAAGACTTTGAAAACCTGTAACTGCTGTGTTGTTTATGAGAGAGAAAGAGAAAAAAAGTTTGAAACTGCTATCAATTTTTTTTTTTTTTTTATCTCTGTGACTTTACACCTACAAATTCCACTGTCACAGGTGCTCAGTTTTGCTATAATGATGCCCTCACAGAACATGGTAATAATCAGCCATCCATGCAAAAGCAAAGGTCGGTGTAGTTTACAGGAACATCTGTCCAGGCCAACATCTGATGCCTTGATGCCTTCCGCTGGGATCCCAGAAAACCTGAAAAAAAAAAAATAGTACAGTTCAAAATCTATCATACATACATCTCATCTGGTATCACAAATTATCATTCCAGGTTCACTTTAAGATATGCTCAATATTAGTGCTGCACAATATTGAAAAATGTAGAGTTTATTTAGAGATATCAGCCGTATGGTTTAGTGCAGGCGCTAACGGCTCCAGGTTTGTATCTGGTAAATTACCCCACTAATAATGCCCAGAATGGTACCAAACTTCTACAGTAGTACAAATAGGTTCTGTACTCATTAAACCAGGCATTGGAAAGTTTGTAAGTACATCAGGAGTTTATTTAAATAACACTTGCCTGATGGCGAATGCTACTGCTGATGTTGACGTCACTTTATGAGTACAGAACCTATTTGTACTTCTGTACTACTCATTTTCCCCGACATAGAGCAGATCGGCACACAACAAAAACTGCTGTTCGGATGTTCCCTTTTCTGATATTTTAGCATTCGTGACATTTTAATTAAAACAGAAATAAGAATTTTAGTGTAATAAGCGAAAATGAACAGTAAACCGAGATGACCTACCGCTGCAGATGTGTACAGAAGTGAAAAGCAGAAATGCTTAGACCTCTTTCCGGTTCGACCGCTGGGCGCTCCGCATAACCCCTATTGGGGGGATTTTGTAGAGGAGTGAACCTGCATAGAAAATTACAATAGATAACAAGCATAGATTAAAGGAACACTCCACCGTTTTTTGAAATAGGGCTTATTCACCTTCTTTCCTACATTTAGATAGGTGGGCAAATGCATTTTTGTCTCAGTGCATGCATTGTTTTAGTTTGACAGGGTCGGCGCTAGCTTAGCTTAGCATAATGAATGGAATCCTTTGTTGCCAGCTAGCATGTCCTGAGTAAAAGTGATATAAAAAATTAAAAAACCCCACCTAATTACTTCTTGTGGCCTGCGTATTCACAACGAGTACAAATAGCGATGCAGATTAACACTAGACGATTTCCTATGCAGATATTGACTTGGGACTATATTAGGGGGAAGCACAGGCGAAGCACTGCTACTTGGGCGCAGAGATATCACGCCCAAGTAGCAGTGCTTCGCCTGTGCTTCCCCCTAATATAGTCCTTAATATATAAGTCAATATCTGCCTAGGAAATCGCCTAGTGTTAATCTGCATCACTATTTGTACTTGTTGTGAATACGCAGGCCACAAGAAGTAATTAGGTGGTTTTTTTTAAATTTTTTATATCACTTTTACTCAGGACATGCTAGCTGGCAACAAAGGATTCCATTCATTGTGCTAAGCTAAGCTAGCGCCGACCCTGTCAAACTAAAACAATGCATGCACTGAGACAAAAATGCATTTGCCCACCTATCTAAATGTAGGAAAGAAGGTGAATAAGCCCTATTTCAAAAAACGGTGGAGTGTTCCTTTAAAGGTAGGGTAGGTAATCCTGTTCAGAAACACTTTTTTTTATACTGGGTGAAATGGTCCTTCCATCCTGATAGTAGTCAATACATTATGTGTTTAGAAAAAGGAATGAAAAAAATCAGACCTCTGTAGCAGCTGCAGGACAGTAAAAACTCTGACCAATCACTGCCATTCGGTGCGAATGTAAAGAACCAATCAGATGCCTTCATGTCTCGTGCCCGCCCCGAGCCCCACTGCGCGCGCTGCCCTGCGTGCACTCATCACATGTCACCGTTCCCGGAAATATTCAGCTCAAAGCACCTGCATATGCAGTCAGCGAAGGCAAACAAGGCAAAAACTACTTCCTCGGACCCTGCCCGCGCTCTTGAACGACCTCCTCTGCTTCGCCCTCAACCCCGGACCTGTCCTCGAACCGACGATGCGGTACTTGTCTCCGGACTCGGAGTGTACGTTAGTCTTCATTAGAGTCAACAATGTTTTCATCATGGAAACTCTTACATGCAAAACACCGTATATGTTATGAATCTTACACGAAATTCATCTTCATCACAGTGTAACTGATGGTAATGGAAAAACGTGTATCAATGCAACCTGTTTTTAGTTTTGCCTTATAAATATAGCTCGTTACCGAATGAAACTTTACCATTATCGATATGCTAGCTTGATAGTGAGTACTAAAAGAAATCTTATTTGTTTATATTCATAGTGATAAAGTTATGTATTTTATTACATGTGATTCTGACATGATGTCACTGTATGTACTGCGCTCCTTCCTCTCCACTCGTCTCAGGTAATAAATGCGTCTTGATCCAGCCTGAGCGTTTGGCGTCGCGCGTTCATGTGTTTTGGGGGCGTGGCTTTGGAAGGAGCTCAGAAGGGAGGGGGTGGAGTGAATGGAAATAATGAGCTGTGTTTATTGCAGATTAAAAGGTCTACAGTCACTCGATTTTTAAATTTTCTTTTTCAGAGTACTTACATTTTAATTATGTATTGGTATATAAAGACAGTTTAAACAAATTTGGAATGTTTTTTTTTTAGAAAAATGATTACCTACCCTACCTTTAATACAATAGAAGAAAAACACAGTTGAAATCAGGGCCGTGCAGAGACCTCTGGAGGGGCAGGTGCTCAAAGTATAAAAGGGGGCACATGGAACAAGGCTTTAAATAGGGCTGTGCTCAAAATATCAATACAGCAATATATCAATATGGATGATTCTGTATCGATACGGCAGCAAATGCATTGATGCAGTTTTGAAAAAGAAACAGAACAGAAAAGACAAATTTTAAGTTTAAAAGTTAAAAAAAATTAAATAATTATGTGTACATATTAATAACTCTGGGATTAGAAACTGAAGTATCTTAAGTTGCCCCAACCTGATGGCTTTTCCTTCTCTGTTATAGCCTACAGAATAATAAAGAACAGCTGTTATAGTAAACTGTGTAGGACAAAATCAACGTGGCCCATGTTTCGTACAGTACAGTATAGTTTTATTTAATGCCATGTCAGCATCTGTGGCTATTTTCATGGCATAAACTGATTTACAAAAATACAAGAGTTACATTTATACAATGAAAATAAAAACAAAGCAAACAGAAAAAAATACAGCAATTAATACTTTACAATATTTTTAACATTAATGTGATACCTGTTCTGGTAAATTCTTACTAAAGTCCTTAAGTGAGTTTGCTGCCTTTGCTGTTGCTGATGATGATGATGATGATGATGATGTTACTGCTGCTGCTGATGATGATGATGATGATGATGATGATGTTACTGCTGCTGCTGCTGCTGCTGCTGCTGCTGATGATGATGATGATGATGATGATGATGTTACTGCTGCTGCTGCTGCTGCCTTTGCTGTTGCTGATGATGATGATGATGATGATGATGTTACTGCTGCTGCTGATGATGATGATGATGATGATGATGATGTTACTGCTGCTGCTGCTGCTGCTGATGATGATGATGATGATGATGATGATACTGCTGGAGTTGTTCTGAGACTGTAGACATTAAAACAAACATATAGGAGATATATTAGCTGATTAAACCATTTTTATGTGACCATGACAAGATGTAAAGATAGCTGACAGTGTATAGAACTGGCTCACAAGCTCACTGACCTGCTGTAAAGCTGCAGATTCTGCCCAGGCTGTTAGGGGAGATGTTCACAGAGGCTGCTGCACACAAAACATAAGATACTGGTAAGCCTTACCAGTGTTGTGATCATTTTTAAGGCACTCTACGTTTTTTAAATAAATATTGTAATAATAATAATAATAATAGTTTAAAGTACAAATAACATACAAAGACCAGACCCCTCGACGCCCGTGAAACTTTTCTCCCTAAACAGCAAGCTAACGTTACTTCTACAGCCTAACTTACACACAGACAGCAATGTAAACAACATTTCTGCATGCTCTCTTCACGTCGTTCTTGTAAAATAACAATAATAAGTAAACAAACATCATAAGCACTTCGCTAAAAATGAAACACCACTTACCAGCAGCCGCAGAGTTGAAGATATCCTGTGGTAGTGCGCGTAGCCGCGCGAATTTTAAAAATGCGCGTGCAGCGTGAGGAATCGTCCCGGTTGAGTTCGTCAGGTGAAAGGTCATCATGTGGGTCATTTTATTTACGGCTAAATTATTATTCATTAATTTTACTAATAGTTAGATTGGGCAGGCATCCACAAAAGGGCCTTTAATTACAAAAAAAGAGAGGAAATTTTGCCTTGACAAAAGGGCACTTTGGGCACCAAGGGGCAAAAGGGCAGGTGCTCGAGCACCCAACGCCCCCCCCTCTGCACGTGCCTGGTTGAAATAAGCAGTGCATTATGTTTTTCAGTTAAATCTGAAAACATCAGGTACAGAAATTGAATTATCAAAATGTAAAGTAAGTCTTCAGTGTAAAAAAAAAAAACTATAAATTAATTAAATCTTTGCTAAAGCTACAAGTCATTTTCTCTTTTGATGTTTGATCACCATTGGCGACACAAACAGCTGCGGGTACGTTAGGCTACTGTCCCTTTAAGACGAATGCGCAGACCTAATATAAATGACACGCATCCGTTTTCTTTCTGTTTAAAACACAAGACAAGAGGAAACTCGCCAAGATGGGCATTTTGACTTCATTTTGCGTGCACGTGTCCGTTTAAGCTCAAAAGAAAGGGAAAGAGAACTGAATTCGGCTAAACTCACCTTCTTCATCTACTGACTGTGGATGGCATCAAGGTCTTGTCCTGAAGAATACAGGGCCAAACAATAGGGATTATATCTCATCTGTTAACAAGAGCAAAGCCATAACTTTAAGAACTCTAATGATATATTTACCCCCTGATATTGCATTGGGGATATCAATTCAAACATTTGTAAAGGCTAAGAGTATGAGCCACAGCTGCCCAAGATATCTGTGAAAAATAACTGCCTAAAGTTGTCGACCCCCTGAACCACATTCAGCATTTAAAAGTACAAAGAATTTCAGTATTGATCAATAAAAAAAAACATACAAATACATAAATACCTTTGAGTTGGACAGTATGGTGTCAGTCTCATTGGCCAACATAATTCAAAAGAGACCTAAAGAAATAAAATAAAATATACTAATGATCAGGATATCATGTTATCATAATAGTTAAATGAATTATTATTATAACTATGACCATTATAATATTGTATTAGTCGCCTATTATTTAGCTGATTATTTAGCCTACAGGCTTCTCAAGGACAATCTCACTGAAAAACCCTGGGGTTAATGATTTTAAAATGTGAGACTTATTTCAAAAGCATAAATCTTACAGACCCCAAACCTTTGAACAGTAGTGCACTGTATGTTTGAGGTGGTTTTGCTTACTAGTCATATGTTTCATAGCCGTGGAGATTGTCTTGGACAGGGGGTGCAGCAGGCCTTCAGCATGATGATCTAGGAACATAACAAGCTATTTGTCACAGAGCCAACAATATTACATGGGATTGGTTTAATAAAAGGAACCAAGCTAGAACAGAGGTGAAATGCAGAAAAGATAAATATATAAAAATCTTAAGATAATATATTGTGAAATAAATGCATATGGAATTATTATCATGATTAAACAATAACTCACCCCTTGTTGTAGAAGATTTTTTTTTCTCTCTCGCTATTCTGAAATCACATTTTAGCAATATTGGTAAGTGACGTCACTGATTAAGTTAACAATACAGTGCATTCTTTTAGGTTAAATAAATTAGCTTACTTCCAATCACCCATTGACAAATTACCAGCAAAACTATAAAAAACTGTTATCTACACTAAATATGTGTTTAAAAACCCAAACTTTCATAAATAAGACCTCAACTTAAAGGTATAGCGGAGGATTTTTTTACTTCCGGGTGGATAACCTATACTATTGGTCCTCCTGATTGTCAATCATTCTGGTGAATCAATCAAACTTATTCAAAAAGTGGAGAGGGTGGGTCTTATCTAAATTCGGAAAGATCCTCCGCTATACCTTAAACGTAACTTAGGCCTAACGTTCTCTTCTGAAACCTTTCTCAAACTTTTTCAAAGAGACAAAACCATTTTTTTAAAGTAAATATTCAACAGAAGCGTGTCAATTACACGTAAGAAATGTGTCAGGGACGTTAGTGTGTATTATTTGTGAGCTTTTGTTGACTAAACTTACCTGAAAGCAGTGAAACCAACAGCGAGAGACGGGAGTTTTGTTGTTTGTCAGTTGTTGATGACGTTTCTGGTTTCCATCTGCCCTTGCGCAGCTCACGTGCGCGCTCCAGTGTTTGATTACGCGCATGCGCATTAAAACACTTCAAAGTCACGCAGCATTTAAATAAACATATATAAAATATCATTAATAAAAAGTTATTGTGAATAGATCTGAACGTTGTTGGTTATCTTATAACCTTAGGGGACCGTACTGACGACGTTGTCAGTTGGTAATCTGCCTGTTAAGTGATATTAAAATAATAACCTGCAGGGAACGTTCCCAGAATGTTCTCTTTAGGTTATAAAAATAAAACCTAAAAATAACCTGCAGGAAATGTTCTGGGAAAGTTCTCTTTAGGTTATAAAAATAAAACCTAAAAATAACCTGCAGGGAACGTTCTGTGAAGGTTCTCTTTAGGTTATTAAATAACAACCTGCAGGGAACCTTCCCAGAACGTTCTCTTTAGGTTATAAAAATTAAACCTAAAAATAACCTACAGAGAACGTTCCTAGAACGTTCTTATTTGGTTCCCAAAAAAAACAAACAAATGGGAACCATATGGGAACGTTAGGGGAACGTTCTGTGTTTGCTGGGGAGTAATTTATATTTAGGTTTGGGAGTAGGGTTAAGGGAACTTACATTTATCTATAAAACAGTATAAGGGAAATGATACAGATATCTTTATGATTCGTAAACGTTTTGTAGCTGTGAATTCGTAATAATTCTACGTTGCAGACATGTCTGTATCATACGTTTCAGCATCTATCCAAACGTACAAAAAAAGTATGTTTTCAATCTGTTGATAGGTTATAGACTTTCTACTGATATAAACTGTTTTTCACTTTAATTAGATAGTCCTAAAATATATCTACTAACACTTAGTCGATAATGTCTATTAATAGTCTTCTGATCATAAACAATTTATTTGTTGACAAGCAACAGATCTAATCTTTAGTTGACTATCAACAGATTATCTACAAATGGTTAAAACATTTTTAAAAACAGTTTTAAATCAGCTAAAATAATCATTAATTTGATGCATATGAGACCCCTTGAGTAGGATATACAGTATCATATACTTCATATGCTGACATGACTGTTGACTTTTAACTGACAGATTGATCTTGAGTTGTTGGTACTCAATCTACAGAAAGTTAGTTGACAATTGAAAGTTAGTCGACAATTGGTTAATAACCTGTTGCAAAATAACATTGACAGTCAACAGGCACTTTTTTGTAAAATCTGTAGATTAACACTTGAATTGTACCTTATAGTCTATAGGCAGTCAGTTGAATGTATGTTACTTGTCTGTTGAAACAGTGTTGTTGAATGTCAAATGATGCACTGTTGACAAGCTACTGAATGGCTACTAATAACTAGTAAAGTCTCAACAAACGGACTATCAAAATAAAGTGTTACCCTGAAGGACATCTGATATTTCTATCTCAAAATCTGCTCTCATTTTGTGATTTTCTATAGACTTCTGTTGGCAGCTCTGCACTACAACTGTAATGGCAGCCGCAAAGTTGCGCAAACAAGTGGTGGTGTTGCAATGTATGCCGTGCAATACCCGAGGTTCCGGAAAGGTGAACACACACCAGATCGCCTGAGGCACTCAGAGAATCCAGTGCTTCCTTGAATAGCACCTGCCCTGTCTCCATCTCAAAATCCTTTAATCAAATTCCAAAACAGGAAGCAGTTAACTTTTATCTTACACAAAAATCACGTTTTAGCAAGAGTTGAATTTAGAATCTGTTATTAAAGGGATAGTTCACCCAAAAATGAAAATTCTGTCATCATTTACTCTCCCTCAAGTTGTTGAATTTATTTTTTCTGCTGAACACAAAATAAATTTTGAAAAATGTCTGTAACCAAACAGTTGATGGGCCATTGACTTCCAAAGTAGGAAAAAAAATACTATGGAAGTCAATGGGGTCCATCAACTGTTTGGTTACAGACATTTTTCAAAATTTATTTTGTGTTCAGCAGAAAAAATTAATTCTTAAAGGTTTGAAACAACTTGAGGGTGAGTAAATGATGACAGAATTTTCCTTTTTGGGTGAACTATCCCTTTAATAATCATACCGTAATTGCCTAATTTTGTGATTTTATATTTGTAATTGGCAGCTATAACATAACCTCTTTGTTTTTTATAGTCATGTGAGAGTGGGTATGTATCGTTCTCGGTACCCTTCATTATTTTTTGCATGCTGCATGTTTTTGTTTTGTTTGTGTTCTGTGTGCTTGTAGTGGTTGTTTGTTGGTTGCGCCTTCTCCTTTTGTTCTGTCATTTTACTTGGTGGTGGGATCCTGTCACTGCAATTCTGCATGCCGTTTGCCATGGTCTGTCATTGTGTGCTGTTGCATGTTAGTGTTGCTTTGTCTTTTATTTGCTTGTAATTGTACCTGGTGGTGGGAGCTTTTAGTTGTTGTTTTGTCATGGGTCACTTTGCATGTGTTTGTGCATGTGTGAGTCCCAGAACGCAACCGTCTAATAAATGTTTCAAATTTTGTCTAAGCTTTGACTCTTCAGATTTATTCTGTTTGATACGACTTCCAAAATCATATAGCAAGATACTGTACTAAATGTATCACATTTTGTCTAACCTTTGAGTCTTTTCAGATTTAATCTGTTTCACAGGTATAATAACAATAACCAAATAATAATAAACAAATTTTATTGAAATTAAATTCATGTCTGCTGTCTACTGTTTTTTATATTTATTTCAATGAGGGGGAAAATTTATTTCAATAAAAACTGAAAGGGGTAATTAAGCTAATCTTCATCCAAATGAGGCCTTTCAAATCTGTTGTAGGCACCTTCTTGGAAGTGATGTCCCACGCAGGATGGTATCGGCTTACGTATAACATCTCCAAAATGTTAAATACCTTTTGACTAGTAACCAAAAGTCCAAATCATAGTCTCTGCTGCACCAAATTAACTGATATAAATAGTGTAGAACATTGCATAGAAACTGTGTCTATTCCTCGTTTAGTGAGATCAAATAATAAATCTAATGCAGGATCTAGAAAAAATCTAATTGTTATTAAACCAGAAAATGTTGCTATTAGTAATCAAAAACAATTTCTAAAGCTAGGTCTTCTAAACATTAGATCACTCACACCTAAGGCAGTTATTGTAAATGAAATAGTCACAGATAATAGCTTCGATGTACTTTGCCTTACTGAAACCTGGCTTAAACCTAATGATTATTTCGGTCTAAATGAGTCTACTCCTCCTGGATACTGTTATAAGCATGAGCCCCGTCTGATTGGTCGTGGCGGCGGTGTTGCAGCGGTCTATAGAGATATTCTCAATGTTACTCAGAAAACGGGTTATAAGTTTATTTCGTTTGAAGTACTTGTACTAAATGTTACGCTCTTAGATGTTAGAAAAACATCCATATTATCTCTAGCCTTGGCTACCATATATAGACCGCCTGGGCCTTACGCTGATTTCCTAAAAGAGTTTGCAGATTTTCTCTCAGATCTATTGGTCAATGTCGATAAAGTATTAATTGTTGGAGATTTTAACATACACGTAGATAATTCAAATGATGCGTTAGGAGCTGCGTTTACAGATTTATTAAATTCCTTTGGGGTCAAGCAAAACGTCACCGGACCAACTCATCGTCTTAATCACACACTCGATTTAATTATATCATATGGAACCGATCCAACCGATATAGATATCATTCCACAAAGTGATGATGTCACTGACCATTACTTGGTAACTTGCATATTACATACTGCTGTAATACATCATGCTGCGTCGCGTTATCAACCAGGCAGAACAATCCTCCCATCCACCATAGATAATTTCTCAAATTGCTTATCTAATCTGTTTCAGCTGCTGCCTGAACCCAAACAAACAGATGAACTAGAAGAACTAACTAGCACTATGAGCACCATTCTCTCTAGAACATTGGATGTTGTTGCACCCATTAGATTAAAAAAGGTCAGAAAGAAAAGTAAAGCACCATGGTATAACAATACTACGCATGTTCTAAAGAGAGAAACCCGTAATTTAGAGCGTAAATGGAAACAAACTAATTTAGAGGTCTTTAGAATCGCGTGGAAAGACAGTATGTCACGTTATAAAAAGGCCCTAAAAGCGGCCAGGGCTGAGCACCTCCGCAAACTAATAGAAAACAACCAAAACAATCCAAGGTTTTTATTTAACACCGTGGCTAGACTAACAAATAAACAGACGTCACCCGAACAAAATATCCCGTTACAGTTCAGTAGTAATGATTTCATGAACTTCTTCACTGAGAAAATAGAAAGCATCAGAACCACAATTGTAAACGTTCAATCCTCAATCGCGCCTTATAATTCAGCTTCAATTATCATAGCAAGAACAATTACAGTGCTTTACAACTATAGAACAAAAAGAGTTAAATAAACTTATCACTTCATCTAAAACAACAACATGTTTATTAGATCCTATACCAACTAAACTACTGAAAGAAGTGTTACCTGTAGTGGAAGAGCCTCTCCTCAATATTATTAACTCGTCTTTATCTCTAGGTCATGTTCCAAGAACATTTAAACTGGCAGTTATAAAACCTCTCATTAAGAAACCACAATTAGATCATAATAATCTAGCAAATTATAGACCCATTTCAAATCTCCCATTTATGTCTAAAATACTAGAAAAAGTTGTGTCCACTCAACTGGGCTCTTTCTTGCAAGAAAATTACATCTATGAAAAGTTTCAGTCTGGATTCAGACCGCATCATAGCACTGAAACTGCGCTCGTTAAAATCACAAATGATTTACTCTTAGCTTCTGACCAAGGCTGTATCTCAATACTAGTTTTACTTGATCTAAGTGCTGCGTTCGATACTATAGATCACACAATACTCTTAGATCGACTACAAAATTATACTGGTGTTCAAGGACAAGCACTAAGCTGGTTCAGATCATACTTATCAGACCGCTACCATTTTGTCTATTTAAATGGAGAAAAATCGATCATAACTCCAGTAAACTATGGAGTGCCGCAGGGATCTGTATTAGGCCCTCTGTTATTCTCAATATATATGATGCCACTTGGAAATATTATAAGGAAACATGGAATTAGTTTCCATTGTTATGCTGATGACACTCAAATATATATTTCATCACGGCCGGATGAAAACGCTAAATTATCCAAATTGACAGAGTGTGTTAAAGATATAAAAGATTGGATGACGCGTAATTTTCTTTTATTAAATCCAGACAAGACAGAGGTAATACTTATCGGTTCAAAAAACCGCCCACAGAACCTCGCACAATACAACTTTAACATAGTAGGATGTCCTGTTACTTTATCCGCTACAGTAAAAGACCTGGGTGTTATACTCGATTGCAACCTGTCTTTTGAAAATCATATTTCGTATGTTACAAAAACAGCCTTTTTCCACCTTAGAAACATTGCTAAGCTTTCTGATGCAGAAAAGTTAGTTCATGCATTCATGACCTCGAGACTGGATTACTGTAATGCTTTATTAGCCGGTTGTCCTGCATCCTCAATAAACAAGCTACAGTTAGTCCAAAATGCCGCCGCTAAAGTTCTTACTAGATCAAGAAAATATGATCATATAACACCGATTTTATCATCACTGCATTGGTTACCTATAAAGTTCCGTATTAATTATAAGGTATTGCTACTGACTTATAAAGCCCTAAACGGCTTAGCTCCAGTCTATTTAACGGATCTTCTATCGCCCTATAATCCATCGCGCTTGTTAAGATCACTAAATTCAAGGCTTTTGGTCATACCTAGGATATCCAGAACCACCAAAGGAGGGAGAGCATTTTCACATTTGGCTCCGAAACTCTGGAATAGTCTTCCTGATACTGTTCGTTGCTCAGACTCGCTCTCCCAGTTTAAAACTAGATTAAAGTCGCATCTCTTCAGCCAGGCATTCATATAATCCTACAGTTCAAACTACAATCCGGCCTCTAGCTCATAAATGCCAGAGGAGAACTGGCCCCCGACTGAGCCTGGGTTCTCCCAAGGTTTTTTTTTTTTCTCCATTAGGTCACCTGATGGAGTTTTAGGACACCATTAGGTCACTTGATGGAGTTTTTTCGGTTCCTTGCCACTGTTGCCTTTGGCTTGCTCAGTTGGGGATATTTTGGGGATATTTAATTTTATTCTATCAATCAATAAATTCCACTAGAAACAAACTTTGTTGTATTATTTTATTTTAATACTGTGAAGCTGCTTTGATACAATCTGTATTGTGAAAAGCGCTACAAATATATACTTGATTTGATTTTGATTTGACGTATATGCCTCCCCAGAATGCCATATGCCCAACGTACAGCCTTGCCTGTATGCTGTATTGCCTAGGGATAGCAAAGATGTAGCAAACTTGATGTTGGTTTTTATCTAAATGTAATATCTCATGCATTAGTATGGTACTCTTCAATGTTGTATTTCTTTGAAAGCTATAGATGCCTTAGGAACTGTTTGTTTTTTATTTAACCCTCTGGGGTCCTTCGGGTCCAAATGGTCCCGAAGCGTTTAAATAAAAAAAATTAAAAAATCATAGCTTCATCGGAATGGTCCGAAATTTGGTGACTTTGTTGGTACTTGGTATATGAACACCCAAAAAAATTGGGGACAGGATTTGAATAGTCTAAGCAGTTGTAAAAAAAATAGTCACACTCAGGACCTTCGGGTCCAAATGGACCCGCCATAGGAAATGAATGGGAAATTGGCAAAAATGTGACAATACAGAGTTTTTTTTTGCGTACAATCTACAAATCAGCCACGATCCAGAAAAAAAGCACACAACAGTGAAGGGGTGAATCTATAAAACATCAAGAGTGCAAAACAGACACATCCACACACACACACACACACACACACACACAAACACACTTTTATACACATACACACTAATAAATTCAGATTACAAAAATCTGTTTTGAATTTTTAAAAATCACAGCTTCATCGGAATGCTATGAAACGAGGTGACTTTTATGGTATTAGGTATGTGAACACACAAAAAATATTGAGGTCATGATCCAAGCATGCTAAGTGGTCGTCACACTTCTGCTCTTTGGTCAAAAATGACCCCCATAGAAAATGAATGGGAAATTGTCAAAAATATGAAAACACAGAGGTTTTTTTGTGCATACAATCTACAAATCAGCCAGGATGCAGAAAAAAAGGACTCAACAGTGAAGGGGTGAATCTCTAAAACATCAAGAGTGCAAAACAGACACATCCACACACAGACACACACACACAAACACACTTTTATACACATACACACTAATAAATTCAGATTACAAAAATCTGTTTTGAATTTTTAAAAATCACAGCTTCATCGGAATGTTACGAAACTAGGTGACTTTTATGGTATTAGGTATGTGAACGCACAAAAAATATTGAGGTCATGATCCAAGCATGCTAAGTGGTCATCAAACTTCTGCTCTTTGGTCAAAAATGACCCCCATAGGAAATGAATGGGAAATTGCCAAAAATATGAAAACACAGAGTTTTTTGGTGCATACAATCTACAAATCAGCCAGGATGAAGAAAAAAGGACTCAACAGTGAAGGGGTGAATCTCTTAAACATCAAGAGTGCAAAACAGACTAAATCTGTTCAGGCAAAAATCACTAGAATTCGCAAGCCTTTCTACAGAGAGCTGTATATCCACTAGTGGTAAAAATGTGCTATTGCGTGATAAAAATGCTCAGTGTGTCCACCAGTTGGCGCCCATCTCATTTCAAAAATTGCTTTCATGAGGCCTAGGCTTGACTCTAAAATGAAATACAGCTTTAATAAAAATAAAATAAATATTATATATATATAAAAAAATTCTATTATATTCAATGGGAAAAAATGGGTCATAATTATTGCATAAATATTAATTATAAATCATAAAATTATCTCAAAACACCAAAAAAGAAAAGAAAAAATATTATAAAAAACAAGTAAAAAAAAAAATATTATGATTTTTTTTTCTATATATTAATCCCGCCCTTCGGGTCCATTTGGACCCGAAGGTCCCAAGTGTGACTGTTACACGAAGGACCCCAGAGGGGCCACCGGAGGAGTTTTGAGATCTGTTGTCAAAAAATGCATGACCCTCCCTTCGCCAGCAATACATTTTTCTATGACCCTCCAAAATGATTGTGAAAAAAGGCATGACCCTCCCCAGTAATTTATTGATTAGCTACTTCTGTACTGGTTTGCGCTTGGCAAAGATGTTCAGATAGCCATTTTTTTTTTAAACCATAAACTCTTGCTTTCTCATCTTACTAGGGCTGTAAAGATAGACCAAACCTACGATTCGGTTCGTATCACGATTTTTGTAGAAAAACTCATGTTTTTGGTGTTGATGCGGTGTGACTCTTTCAACATGTGGGTGGCGCTGCCAACAAAGCATCTAAAAGCTGTCACGAACCGGCAAAAGTAATGATTATTAATATGTCAAATATAGCAAGGAGACATTTTAATTGTTTATTAATAAACAAGTGTTTTCTGTGTCGACTGCAAAGATGAAGTTGACGATGCGTCGCGATCTTCTCAGAACGCGCCAGAGAGAAATGCACATTTCATAAGCAGAAAGCAGTCTGTTTTCCTTCATTTTGAATTGTTCTGTTTAAAAGTAGACATTTCAAGCTTTCTATATATTTCTCAGGTCTGTGAGGCAAGTAGCATACCTTACGCTGAGTTTCGGTTCATTTATGAGACAAGAGTCCAGTTCACTCGCCCGCGCCTCCGTGTCATGATTATCTATTTTCTACTATATTTACTTCTTATTTATTAAATCCAGATGAAACATTGATTAAAATTAAGATACAATTAATAAAAAAACGAAATTCACTTTAAAGAAAGGCTTTGTGTTTCTGTTTGAGGTCTCTGTAAAATTTTTAAAGTCGCTTTCAGAGCAGTCATGTCTATAATGGAGAACTGTCACGCCCGTAACATTATTATTATTTTTTCACATAAATGCGAACACGAAAAATTAAATAAAAATAATATTTTATGTTCTGTGGAGGCCGATCTTTATTCATCCGGTGGGTATATATCTTTTGGTTTGCACAGATTACTAAAAAATATTTTGCCACCTAAAAGTTAAAGATTTTTTGTGTCACGTCACATGTGTATTTCCCTCATATTAAATATAAAACGCATGTGTAGACTGATATTTTTCTAATGTCTTGACTCCTTTCTTAAGGGAGTATGGATATATTAACAGACGTTTCAAAATATTGGTATTAAATGCATTTTCTGAGAATTTATATTTCAAGTTTTGACTGCAAATGTCACGTCCATAACACTGGAATCGCCCAATTTTAACGAATTTATCCTCAACTAGTTTTTGTGGTGTAGGTCTACGTATTTTATTATGTTAACTTAAATAATACTAATAGTAATTTAAAGATGTGGTACATCTTACACATCGTGGAAACAAAATAAGAATGGAAACTAAAATATGGTAGTATCGCGCTACAGCGCACATTCTATCAGCAGTTCTGGCGCCTCAGTCCCAATACTGTAAAACTCGACGTACATTCACATCACATGTTAATGCAGCGGTAGAGTTACACTCACATGACACTGTGCACTTATTTGCAATCACAAAAGTTCATTATTTGCTCGTGCTTTAAAGCTTTGCCGGGTAAACATTTCATTGGCATTCTGTTCTGACATGATGCACTTTTTCTAATTAGGGGCCGCTAAGACGACACCATTCTCTCTACACAGACTTTAAACGCAAACCTGTGAGAAACGCTGATGGCGGTCACATGCACATTAATATATGCACCATATTACATATTCATTATCATTTTGAATATTCTTCAATATTTAAAGGTCCCATGACATGAAATTTTCACTTCCTGAGGTTTTTTAACATTAATATGAGTTCCCCTAGCCTGTATATGGTCCCCAAGTTTCTAGAAATTTTAATCGGTGTAAATCGAGCTTTTGCTATCTTTCTCTGCCATTGAGAAAATGGAAGCTCAACTGCTCTGATCTTGAATCTCCTCCTTATGACGTTATAAGGAGAAATGTTACCTCCCCTTTCTCTGCTTTGCCCGCCCAGAGAATATTTCTCGCCCATGAGAAAATGAGCTAGGAAGTAGGAATGCGCGTGCGCGATTTTAGTTTGTCCACGAGAGATGATGGCTTTTGAGTGAGCGAAGCATAATAATTGCTCAATAATTGGATGAACACCGAAGGGTCAATACAGAGCTGGGCTTGCTGAACGTCTGAAACTAAAGTCTGGATCAGTACCAACTCTCTTTGGCTCAGTTACACACCTCGGACAAGTAAGTCAACTAATGATATATAAGTGTGTTGCTTTACTGTTTATGGTTACCTAGCTTGTTACACGTAGAATGTGGCTGTAACATTAGCTATGCAGCTATGCAGTTAACGTTACTTGCGCTAATGTAAAGGTAGACAGCATCAAGTATGTGTGTGAATACACACACTGTAACGCGAGTGTTGTACACTTCTTTGATATTTGGATAACCGTTCTCCTGTTGGTTATATGCCGCGCGCGATATCGTCTTTAGGATTTCTCGGACCTACATATGTGCATTTTAAGGTGTTTGAAGGCCCCCAAAAAATGGATAACAATAGCTTTAAAAGCATGTCAGTGGGCAGTAGCATAAATTATCAAGCAGATAACAGATTCTTAAACATTAGAATGAGGATAAATGTTGAAATGAATGGTCCACAGTACAAAATGGAAATGCAGAATGTTTCTTCTTATTGTTGACAATACACAATCACATATTCCAAACAGGAATGGCCTTAAATGAGAAATCTTTTAAGGATTATTTTGCATATAGATGTTACATTTCAATCAAACACCAGTGCAATCTTTTGTTTGTTTATTTTATAAATATATATCTATACTTATATTTTGCTTATAGTTTCTGTAATTAGCAAAGAACATCTGTGTTAAATAGGAATACATTGTAATAATGTTAATCAAGCTGACTAAATCACACGACTGTGCAGCAGTTCACACTCACAATAAAAATACAATATAATTTAAAACAAAGACAAGCTCATTATACAAAGGAAATAATATTACAGATCTAGACAAATTGGGTTGCTTATAGTTAAAAGAATGTCAAGAACGATTATTTAGGCTAGATGTATTTTTCACATTTTTGGTCACAAAATAATTTTTTTATGACACGAGTCAGTTTTGATGGCTTTGCAATATTGATAAAATGTTAGAATATTAATAATGAAAAATGACGCAGTTTTAATCTCCCTTTTGGTTATTTCAATACTTAATTGACGGCAGAACACGACGTACATGCTCGTAGTTTCTTTTGCGTGATACAGGGCGCGCTGCATTTGCGCTTGATATTGAAGAGTGCGCGCTGCGAGCACACGGCTGATACGACAGGAAAGTTTTACTGACATATAGCAGCAAAGCCAAAGCACAATGAAATAAGGCGACTTATGATCTCGGGGGTTTACATAGGCTATTGTCCAGTTTCAGTTTTGTCAGTCAACTTTTCAAAAAACATTCAGAGCTACACTCAAAACATTCGGGGCTGAAGCCCCGGCAAAATCGTTAACGCATGTGCTGAGGGTGAGCTAGATCATTGACGGGGAGCTGCGCAATTATATATATATATATATATATATATATATATATATATATATATATATATATATATATATATACACTATTAATAAATGAGCTAAACTTGGCCACTAAATATTTAATATTCAATTATTTTAATGATCACAATTAAAGTTTTAATTTTATTAAATTGAACAAGCGCAACATTCAGCATTCAATCAAATATTCTAAAAGATGTATTAATTAATAATAATGTTATAATATGTGTGCGTACAACAAGCAAGATGTGCATTTGTAAATCCGGTGACGCATGCATTGATTTTTATTACAGTGTTGGCTGCAAAGATGAAGTTGACGATCGCCATATTCGTAGTGAACGCGCCTATAGAGAGAAATGCACATCATGGATTACATAATCAGAGTAACCTTTTTCTTTTCGTTTGGAATTATTTCGTTTAAAGACATTTCAAGCTTCGTGTATTTAATGTATTTCTCATGTCTGTGTGAGGCATACACTGAGTTTCGTTAAGTTAGGATGAGATGCGCTCCAGTTAACGTGCAGTGCAAGTGACCAAGGCGCCTCCATGATTATTGTCTGTTATATTTGCATCTTATTCATTAAATACAGGCAATTGGTTGATGAAAAATGTATTAAAATTAAGATACAATTTATACAAAACGAAATTCACTTTAAAGAAAGGCTTTCTACAAAACAAAACTTAATGAAGTGGTCAAAATCATGTCTGACCCACTCCATGTCTCTCGATATATTGTGCATCCTATCTTACTCCTGCTGTTCACTTTTCATAAATCAACATAAATGGAAACAAAATAACATCATAATATTTGAACAAATATGAAACTAAATGCGCTTATTTAATGGCTACAACAGTATAGTAGGCCTACAGACTCTCTGCAAATTGCTGCACATTCATTTAATTCTGAATTTTTCACAAACAAGTTGAAAGGCATTTGTTCAAATCAAGTTCACTAATTGTGCATGCATTTATTAATCATTATGATACTAAAATCATAACAAAGTAGGCTATGTAAATCAGATGAGCACAGAATATGAACGCAACGTTCATATGCAACGCAACAAATGCATACACGTTAAGCATTTTCCTCCCATAGAAAACCATTATAAGAACGCTTAATGTGCCTTAATGCAGATTAGAATGTCTCCTTATTATGGCGAAATAACGACTTTGACAGATTGACGTAATGCAGTGAAATACTCGTGTAATAATCATGTCATCTCTTCACAGCCGACCAAGAAGTCCAAGACTAGGAAGCTGCGCGGGCACGTCAGCCACGGGCACGGGCGCATCGGTCAGTGAGCGCGCGACACTCGGGCGATACAGCGATGATGTTTAGCGCGTGTTAATGTGGCATTAATGTGTGTGTGTGTGTGTGTGTGTGTGTGTGTGTGTGTGTGTGTGTGTGTGTGTGTGTGTGTGTGTGTGTGTGTGTGTGTGCAGGCAAGCACAGAAAGCATCCCGGAGGTCGCGGTAACGCCGGTGGAATCCACTACACAACTTTAAACGTCGGCAGATCGCTGTGCTGTTCAGACTACATGACTTGCTCTGGAGTCTTGAAGTCGTTGTGGTGTTCAGACTATGTGACACTACGTAAATCTTCTGCAACAGGGGGTTACACACTACAGGAGCTGACAACAAGTCTTGGCGCATTCCAATGGCAAATGGACGGCGGGACAAAATTGTTGGTATATATATATATATATATATATATATATATATAGTTGAGCACCGTCATTAGAACTCTATAACCGCAAAAAAACGTGTTATTAAAATATTTTTAAATTTCTATCTTTTCTATTATAGAGAATGTTTAAATACTAATTAAAAACAATTGTTGACAGTCTGTGTTATTATTGGTCTATACGTTTCCAACTGTAATTTTTTACATTTACATTTAGTCATTTAGCAGACGCCCTTATCCAAAGCGAATTACAAATTAGGACTAAATTCAGCGAGTCATCATAAAGAGGCAAAAGCAACAACAACGCAGGAAGTGCTCAAAATAGGAAGTTCAGGTATTATTCAGAGTAGCATAAGCCTGATAAGTGATGTTTCAAAGGGAAAGGATTTTTTTTCTTTTTTTTTTCTTTTTTTTTTCTATAAGGTTAAGTGCTCACGGAAGAGATTGGTTTTCAGCTGTTTTTTGAATGTTGTCAGGGATTCTGCATTCCGGATGAGGGTGGGGAGAGCGTTCCACCAGCATGGAACTGTAAATGAGAATGTTCTGGAAAGTGATTTTGTGGCTTTCTGTGATGGAACCACGAGACGTCGCTCGTTGACCGATCGTAGGTGTCTGGTAGGGATGTAGACTTGTAGGAGTGAGTGAAAGTAGGAGGGAGCTGAGCCTGTGATAGTTCTGTAAGCAAGCGTCAGTGCCTTGAACTTGATGCGAGCAGCGAGAGGTAGCCAGTGCAGAGAGATGAACAGAGGAGTGACGTGGGCCCTCTTGGGCTCGTTGAAGATAAGACGAGCTGCAGCATTCTGAATCATCTGTAGGGGTTTGGTCGCACATGCTGGGAGTCCAGCCAGAAGAGCATTGCAGTAGTCAAGCCTAGAGATGACCAGGGCCTGGACGATGAGTTGCGTTGCATGCTCAGTTAGGAAAGGCCTGATCTTCCTGATGTTGTGCAGTGCAAACCTGCATGATCGAGCTGTCTTTGAAATGTGATCTGTGAAGGTCAGCTGGTCATCAAACGTTACTCCAAGATTTCTGACCGATCTTGATGGGGTGATTAATGATGACTCTAGCTGGATGGTGAAGTCGTGCTGTAGAGATGGATTGGCAGGGAGGACGAGAAGCTCAGTCTTTGCCAGGTTGAGCTGCAGGTGATGTTCCAGGTAATTGATTCTTTCAATCATTTGAGATAGAAATAAAAGCTATGACTATGATATAGTGATGTGCCATCATTATGTGATTTATTAAACAAATGAAAAACATTTCCAATAATAAACATTAGCAATAAACATTTGCAATAATAAACAATATCATTACCGATAACTGATCGTGCAGTTTAATTACCCCTTGACTGGCCCCAAACATGTTTGATAAAAGAAACATATACAGTGTGTATATATGATGTGTATTACATTTTAGCTCAAAAACAATTGTAAGAAAAGATAGGATCATAAGATGCTATATTGGGTTTTTACCACTTAATGAAGTTTTGTTTTGTAAATCGTGAGACATGATTTTTACCACTTTGCTTTGTAGAAATAATTTATTTAAAACGAATTTCGTTTTGTACAAATTGTATCTTAATTTTAATAAATGTTTCATCAACCAATTGCATGTAGGCCTATTTATAAAATAAAAAGGAAATAGGCAATATAATAACCGATGAGTTATGTCATTTGACTCACGTCATAACCGTCACACCAATTCTGAAACCGGCACACGCACATATAGGCCTATATTGTTTGTGCAATGATCTGTTTAGAACCCCGAAAGAAAAAAAAGAATATGGGTGAACGGATGGATAAGCACACGCGGGCAGCAGGGATTGTCTGTCAGATAGAGATTTGGAAGTGAGTAAAACATTATAATGAAAAAGCAGCTGCCTGTTGTGGTTTGGCAACGATGGTTACAAATACAAAGGGCTTTTGTAATATCATAACAAGATGATCATTGACTGTTGCTCGTCGCGACACGTGACACCACAGGCTATCGAGTCGGCCGACAATTCCAGATATTTGGCATGCTAGATATTTTTCTGGCGTCGGCGACGCGTCGGCGATGTGTCAGCGAGGGGTTTTGATGCGTCGTTAAGTATTTCACACTCAAAGATTGGCGAGCGCGGATCACCCGCAGATTTGCACGCGATTACAGCCTGACCTGTCGGCGAGCTCGTTAACTTGCAAATCGGGCTTAAATCGGGCTTAAAATCATGTAGTGTGAACTAGGCATAAAGACCATCAGCATCAGTCACGTGTCCCGCTCGAGCTGTGAAACAGTGTAAAGTGTGTTAGTGTGGTCAGTGTTCACATGCAGTCAGTGCTGAAACTGCTCATATTAGGGAGTTTCAGGCTTAGAGAACACACACACACACACACACACACACACACACACACACACACACACACACACACACACACACACACACACGCTTTATCCAGAACTGCTCACAGATGAGGATCTAGGGCTGGGAATCTCTACCTCACGATTCAGAGCGTAACGATTATCGATGCATCTGTTGTGTGTGTGTGAGACTACTTGGCACTTTTAAAGCAAAGTATTTATGATGACCCATAAAGAATTTGTATAAAGCTACTCTTATACACAACTAAATACAGTTTTTTTATTCGCTTTGGTACTATTTTCACAAGTAAGGTGTACATTTTCAAAACTCTTAGTACAAAAATCCAAACTGATCACACTTGTAACACAGCTGGTCATTCTTTCAAAACCTGATCTCATGCTTTCAGTCAGTTGCACATGTTTTCAGTCCACATAATCATTGTTTCAAACACAAGATTATTGTAATATGTAATGAGAACATTTGGTTTAATCACAGAAACACAACAGTATGATCTTCTTTCAGTTTAGTAATTTTAAACAATCAGTTCATTCAACAGCAAACAATGCAAGAGACATGTTTCAAATCACAGTTGTTGCTGAAATAATTACAGTAATACAGGCTACAGTTGCCACATCAGAAAATACATGTGCATAACCTAACTTATGTAATTGAATCCATAATGTTTGTAATAGTATCTATCCAGTGTGTTATCAAAAGGTGTGATGAAGTACAGCCATGAGGTTCTGTGCTAGAACAGAGTTTGCTGGCAATGAATACAGTAAATTATTTTGACTATTTTACTGAATATACTGTAGTGGACCTTTACAGATGACGGGTGAGTTGCAGTAATGTAACTGCATGTCTCTACCATGTTTACAGTATCACATGGCATACATACTGTAATGTAAAATACTGTATTTGATGCCGTCTGTCTCCCTTCTACTGATATATCTCTGATCAATCTGATGTTTTACAGTCATTGACTGTTTCCTCTCCCTTATACTCTATTCTGCTTTACAGTATTTGCACAAATGGCAAATTTCTCTGTATCTTTCTCTCTCACACACACACACACACACACACACACACACACACACACACACACACACACACACACACACACACACACACACACACACACACACACACACACACACACACACACACGCGTGTCCTTTGAACATCATGGTGGTTATTATCTATAAATCACTTACGTAAAAATAATTCATTACATTTGGTTATCCATATCGGAAATAGCAAACAAGTTCTATAGAAACTGTGTATTGAATCAATATCTATAGAAATCTACAGGTGTACCAAATGATTCATTGATTAACCATTAAGATCATTTGGATTAAATCATAGACAAATGTATTAAACTGAACAAAAAGAGATGCAAATCAAAGGTTTGATAGTAAGAGCTTTATGAAAGGCAGTGACTGTGAATGAAACATTTATGTAGATGAAACACTTATTTTGTGTTGTGAAAAGGATACTGTGTGAGTTTGTGTGTATTGTACTTACACAATTGAAAACATGATGAAATGTTTGAAAAAAGTGCACTTTTGATGATCTGGTGTGATATTAGCACTAAGAGTTTTGAAAATGTACACCTAACTTGTGAAAATAGTACCAAAGCGAATAAAAAAAACTGTAATAAAGAGTTATGACTTGAAATGTTTGCTGTATGCCACAATCAGACAGTGAGTGAACATCTGCAGAGATCAGTCAGTGTAGCTTTAGTGACTGGCACTTCACTGACACACTGAGCCTGTTATTTAGTTGTGTATAAGAGCGGCTTTGTATGTTACTAATTATTCAGAATATGTGGGTAAGTCCACAAGCATTATGTTTGTATGAGAGCTGCTGGTACATCACTCTACACTCCTGAACGAAAGCTGTTTGTGAATTTGCTACAGCAAAATGTTTTTTGTCATTGTCAATTATATTGCTCATTGGAAATAACAGGAGGATGTGGGATAGAAGTCTATTATTAAATGCTAGAGATTCAGAATATGCTGAAGTGTGTTAGTACGCTGCTAGTACAGGCACACATTTCCCTCTTGGTCCTTTGGTTGGGATATATGCCGGCAAACATAACCTTACAGTTGACTTGCCAAATCACTTCCATCTGTTTTATTAATCAAATTAATATAGGAAGTAAATTCTTTATGGGTCATCATAAATACTTTGCTTTAAAAGTGCTAAGTAGTTTTATCATGTGGTGTTGTGTGTTTAATGTGACAGACCGATCGCCCTGTGGACAGAGCTAGAGTACACCAGCCTGAGAGCAGTCAGGGTTCCCTCAGAGCCGCTAGGCCGCTAGCTAGACTCCCTCACTGTGTAGACGAGCCAGTTACGCTGTCAGACTCTCATTAGTGCTGTCCGGCACAGATCTACTTCACAGGGATAATGTTAATGAATTGCTAATTACAACATTGGGGGAAAAAAACAAAGCCTGTAAAGGCTAAAGTGTGAAATAATGGTATCGTGTAACAAGCAGTACACCTCATTTATCTGCATAACTCTCTGTGGTTTGGTCAGGTGTGACGTTTAGTTATGATGTCATCACGCAGCTGTCGTGCCTCCAGCCAATCGCTGCATTGCTGATCATGGTTTGAGTATCGGTGTATCTGCCCTGTCCAATGAGCACGCAGCAATCTCACACAGCTATATCCAGATATTATCATAATGTTTAGCCAGAGATCAGTGATGAGGATTTAGAAGATCTGTGATCATCTCAGGTGTGTTTAGTGCAATGTGAAGAACTGACCCCAGACCAGATCAGGATCAGTGTTGATTCAGTGATGCCAGACGCTGATGTGTGTGTGTGTGTGTGTGTGTCGTCAGTCACCCGGGGTACTTCGGGAAGGTGGGCATGAGGCATTACCATCTGAAGAGGAACACGGTGTTCTGCCCCACCATTAACCTGGACAAGCTGTGGACGCTGGTCAGCGAGCAGACGAGAGTGAACTACGGCAAGAAGCCCGACGGCCCCGCGCCCATCATCGACGTCGTGCGCGCCGTGAGTACACACACACTCACACACACACACATACACACACACTGCTCAGAGGCCCGACGGCCCCGCGCCCATCATCGACGTAGTGCGCGCTGTGAGTACTCACACTCACACACACACACACACACACACACACACTGCTCAGAGGCCCGACGGCCCCGTGCCCATCATCGACGTCGTGCGCGCCGTGAGTACACACACACTCACACACAGACTGACACACACACTCACACACTGACACTCACACACACACGCAGGGATGCAAACAGGGCGCTTTTCGGCGCCTTGCGCTTTTTTCACATCAGTTTGGGTGACAGTCATCTGAAGCCATTCCACAGCTTAATGTGAGGGACAGGAGTCTATTTACGTCATTAAAGTTTACGGAAGCTCGTTTTCCCTCCTCTGCGGCTGTCAATCATTCTCCATTCAGTAACGTTATTCACGGCTGAAGGCGTTGTTAGGCGCGAAGCGGAGTAACCCCTTCAGCCGGGACTTATTCACGATACAGCACTTGCCTCGAGTACCTTATTGCTTTTATAAAACAGTTGCCACACAATACAAATTTTAAAGCCAAAAAATTTGTATCCATGCAACTTTCATGAAGTACAATCACTAAAAGCATTCCTTCCGCTGGAAAAAATAGTCCCTGACTGTAAACAGCAACAGAAGTTGTATACACAGGGTCTTAAAAAGTCTTAATGTCTTAAATCCTGAACTTTAAATTTAAAGTGTATATGTCAGGTTAATTTTTTTTTTTAGATAAACACAAAATAGTTAGGGGAAATACACGTTTGACAAGTTGATGTATTGTTTTTTATGTTTTTCGATACCTAAAGGCAGAATATAAGATGAAAAAGTTCGTTATTTTCAGTACTCGCTTAAAACTGCTCCTCCCCCCAAACGAATCGCTTGACGTCATAAG
Organism: Leuciscus idus; assembly: GCA_021554675.1. NCBI lineage: Eukaryota > Metazoa > Chordata > Actinopteri > Cypriniformes > Leuciscidae > Leuciscus > Leuciscus idus. The sequence goes on along the minus strand of CM038643.1, from coordinate 32,533,443 downwards.
AGGGAGACGCCTCCCCAGTTCAGAGTTGAGGAGAAGTTTTTTGAGCTGTGTTGATAATTGTACGAGTGATAGAGCGAGAGAATTAGTGATTAGGACATTTATTTATTTAGTTAGTTATTTAAGTTAGTTAGTTAGTTAGTTATTTAAGTTAGTTAGTTATTTAAGTTAGTTAGTTATTTAAGTTAGTTAGTTAGGTATACGCAGGCGTATTTTCACGATGGTGAATTACTGCGTTTGTGCTGGGTGCAAAAACACCGTTAAAACCGGTCACAGAGTCCACTTTTTCCCAAAAAGCAGGTCTGTGTTCCGTGCCTGGGTCAAGTTTGTTCGGACCAAACGCGCTGATTTCAGTGCTGCTTCCGTATCCAAGACTTCGGTCATTTGTAGCGCCCATTTCACTGAGAAGGACTACGCTGTTGGAGATCTCATGGGTTATAAAATGGGATTTAAAACCCGAATGAGACTGGTAGCTGATGCGGTGCCTACGGTGTATGCTACTGTAACGTTAGTAGAAGAGGTCGACGAGGGACAGCGAGCTGGTCAACAACGAGCCGGACGGTCGAATGCCCTGATGAAGCGGAAAGTGCTCACTGTAAGTCTAATAAGATAATTGCGTGGTTTATGTGAAAACACGATTTGATGTCAAAAATACGTATGGCCTTACTCTTATAAATACTCATTTGATTGTAGCAATTGCCTAGCTAACGTTAGCGTTGTGATCATAGTCAGCAAAATTGTCATTATGTTGTAATTTTTGTGTTTCGCATTATTCTCTTCCTGTTTTAAAAATGCAGTAAAATATCATTAGTCCGTTTGTTCAAGGATGTATGTTGACTGCTTTATTTCCTTCAGCTTTTGGAAGATGCAGCGGGACCGTCACGGATGGATGCACCCACAGTCAGCCATACAGTGGATGTTGACCCAGAACGAGAGCTAGACCCAGATGCCTATTACCCACCAGCATCTGTCCATCACAGTGGCTCACAGTGCAACATTAGACCTTTGCGACGTTCAGCAGGTAGGATATAATTGGTCTTATATCTGAGGTTGACTTGTCACTGTGGCGCTATTTAACGCAGATTTAGTTTCTAGTTGGCGAACCCACTCTAGAGTGTGTAACCCAGTAGGGCTGCTCGATTATGGAAAAAATCATAATCACGATTATTTTGGTCAGTATTGAAATCACGATTATGTAACACGATTTCACATGACTTTGGGAACGTGTTACATTTATTAAAAAGACACTGTAACACTTTACAATAAGGTTAATTAGTTAACATTAGTTCATGTATTAACTAACATTTGTTAGTTCCCATAATTCCCATTTGCTACAGTATTAATATTTTTTTATGTTAGTTAATAAAAATACAACTCTTCATTGTTTTAGTTCACAGTGCGTTAACAAATACAACCTTTCATTTTAATAACGTATTAGTAAATGGTGAAATTAATATTAACTAAGATTAATAAATGCTGTAGAAGTATATTGTTCATTATTAGTTAATGTTAACTAAGGTAGTTAACTAATGCTAATTAATGAACTTATTGTAAATTGTTACCAAAGACACCTTTCAACAATTCTTAAAAAAATCGAAATTTGAACATTGATTGTACTTTTTGAACTATTAAAATAAATAATATAACAGATAATACTTAAATCAGTAATTCCCGCAGGTCTACCTAATGCGGGAAATTCCCCCACAATCTTTCACTTTAGCATGTAGATTGTATGAGTAGCCTAAATGAATCCAGATTATAAAATCAAATCAATAATTTTAAGACGTAATTTCACAAACCGCGTGAGTGTTCAGCGGTGCTGCGTCTTCTCTCTCTCTGTCTCTCAAAATGGGTTGGACAAAGCAAGCATCGAAACTACACTCTCGCGTTTAGGAGTCGGGGCATGACGGAATTGTTACTTGCACAATCAGGCCAGCATTGCATCGTAACTAAAGTTTATAATTTTCACTTCTTTTTAAGTCTTTTCAGTTTAAACATTCAAGCTGAGAGAGTTTATGGCATCGTGAGGGGCGGATGTGCGCGTCCGCGCGTCATTCAGAAGTCAAAATTAGAGCGTTCTTTCAAAACAGAATATAGCAAAATAATCGTTTTTACTCGATTGTACTATTTTGGTGATCGTTGGGAGCCAAAATCGAAATCGAAATCGAAATTCAATTAATTGCACAGCCCTATAACCCAGGCTGTCATATTGGTTTGGTTGTGTCTTTTTATAATGCAAGGCCTTCATTTAATCACAGCTGTTCAGGTAAGGCCGAAGATGGTCAGTGTGGGGACACAGACAGTAACACCAAAAGGTAAGACCACTTCAACCCCTCTGCCCAGTCCTGTTCAAAGTGACGATGAGACCAGCTCTCTCATAGACAGCGACCATGATGTGTCATGGATGCCAGAGGAGGAGGAGGAGGAGATGATGAGTGACTCATCACTGCCACAGGAGTCTAACCCAGAACTCAAGTAAGGCAATTAGACTACTTTGGTTTTAGATTTTGACTGTCAAGAAATTCTGTTGTGGTTCGAAGGTTCTGTGAATGTGTGCTTTAAGTATAGTTGTTGAGCATTTTTGCCTTTATTGTGATAGGACAGTTAGAGAATAACAGGAATGAGTTTGTTTTTCAGCATGGCTGATAAGTTTATTGTCTGTGAAAGCCAGTTGATGTCCCTATTCACAATTTGCCCTGCATGTTGTGGGGAAAGCAAGGGTAGCATGAACCAGAAGGAGGGAACTTTTATCAAAATAAAACAAGTAAGATGATGTTTGTAAATTCCACTGTTTATACAATTTAAATAAACCGTATAGTTTTTTAGTGAAATTGAGTTATATATTTCAAGGTGTAATTGTGACTCCTAACATAGTTGTACTCTTTTTTTTTTTTTTTTTTGCATTCTATACATCTAGGTCTGTGCAACATGTGGCTATGAGCGTTATTGGCAGAATCAGCCCATGTTGCATAGAAATATGCCTGTTTGCAACATTCTTCTCAGTGGGGCCATACATTTTTTCGGGTTGTATGGCCACACAAACGCTGAGGATGCTGGCACTGTTTGGTCTTCAGTGCATCAGTGCGAGGACTTTCTTCCGCCACCAGCACCTCTACACAATCCCAGTCGTTATGCAGGCCTGGCAGAATGAACAGACAGGGGTCATTAGGGAACTAAAGGAGATGGGCGGCGGACTGGCAATCTCTGGTGACTGCAGGTAAATGCACTGTTGGCATCATCTAAGATGGAAAATGTTTACATTGCAACTCATTAATTCAATTTTTAACATTCTTAGGTCAGATTCCCCTGGGCATTGTGCAAAGTATGGCACTTACTCCTTGATAGAGGAGAGAACAAACAAGATCATAGATCTTCAGCTTGTCCAGGTGAGTATTATGCTATCTAAAAATTTTTTTCAGTTCCACTACCAGATTTCAAGTGTTACACTGTCTGTGACATGTTACAGAGCTCTGAGGTCCCAAACAGCACCTGGTGTGAGCTTGAGGGTCTGAAGCGCAGCATGGTTTTTTTAAAGAACCAGAACCTACATGTGTCGACCCTCACCACAGACAGACATCGGCAGGTAAAGTTGTATATTTATAGTAATACAATGTCTGTAGTATTTTCACATTTAGACAGACTCCTGACAGACTGACACAACCACAAATAGTTATTCGAGCCTTTTTGAGTGAGTCATTAGTTTTTATTTCTGTATTTGAGGGGTTGTGTCTTTCTACACAGATTGCCAAGTGGGTGCGAGAGGAGCTGTGTTCTGAAGGAACAAAACATTTCTTTGATGTCTGGCATGTTGGAAAAAGTATGTATCCTGTTGTTGGTAGCCTTTTATAAAGTTAAGTCTTGTAAATACATTTCCATCAATACTTTGTTTTGGTTCTGAAACAGGTCTAGGGAAGGCTTTGGATGCTGCCGCTAAAGAAAGGCACTGTGAGGACCTGAAGCTGTGGAAGCCAGCCATTGTCAACCACCTGTACTGGACTGCTGCTTCAACTCCTGATGGTGATCCAGATGTGATGCAGGCCAAATGGCAAAGCCTGGTGAACCATGTTCAGGATATTCATGAACATGACACCCCTGCATTTCCCTGCTGTTCACACCCACCTCTGGAGGGGGAACAGCGAAACAAGCAGTGGCTAGAACCAGGTACACCATCAGAATGTTAAAGAATGCAATAATGCTCTGATATTCAAGGTCGTAGTTTATGCTTGGTATATTTTGCTACAGGTGTACTCCAGCTATAACATATTTGTATGGTTTTGGTAAATGTGAAGAAAGAAATTATACTGATATTCCTCATCTGTGTGTACAGTCAAAGAACATGTAGTAATATCAGTAAAACATGTCCATGCAGGCTCAACAGTAGCAACGAAATTGGAGAGTGTGACTACTAGGGCAGCACTACTGAAGGATATACGGCAGCTATCCCCACAGTACCAGACATACTCGTTGGAGGCATTTCACTCCCTCATCCTCCACTTTGCACCCAAACACACTGGGTTTTCATATCTTGGAATGTACAGTAGGTCAGTGCTATGCAATGGAATAACCTGTGTCGTTATTTCATCATTCTAGACATGTCAGTCTCATACTGTTTTTTTTTTTTTGCTTTTCTTCAGGCTTTTTTTGGCAGCTCTACATTACAACTACAATAGTAGTCGAGAGGTTGCGCGGACGGCTGACGGTGAGGAGTGCTATGCTGTGAGCTACCCAAGGTTCCGTAAAGGTGGCTGGGTTGTGCGCCCCATCAAGCAGCAGCCTTCATATGGTTAGCAGTTTCAATCAGTTCTGTCATATTGTGAGATGTACTTGTTTTAGTGCATGAGTCATTGGTAATGTTACTGAATATACATGTTTTTCTATAACCCAGGTTATGCATCAGCACTCATGGAATCTCTCCAAGACAGGTACTCTAGATCACCAAAGGCTCTACAAGAGTGCAGTGCTGCCTTGGGTTCTGATGCACCTGCTCCCCTCTCCAAATCTGGCCACATAATTTCAAAGGAGGAGGCAGTTAGTCTTCACCTAGCTCAACAATCACGCTTTAGCAAAAGCCATTAGATTTTATAATTCATTTACTAATTATTATCTTGATTGTATAAATGTTTGTTTTTATTGTTACACAATCTTGCTTGCTGCATTCTTCTGGGTAATCTCCCTATTTCCACCATCTCTAATACAGTACTGTGATTTTGCAGAGTTGACCAATTTTAAAAATCTTGCTGTTTGAATAACATGTGTTTATAGTTATGATCCATGACAACGTCAAGAGTGGGTATGTATTGTGGATTCTTTTTTATACTTTCTAACTTTTTTTGGTGTGCTGTTCTTAACCCTTGTTTCTGTGTAACTCAACTGAGTTTGTCTGTGTGTGCACTAATCCTGTCTGCATGCTGCATGTTTTGGTTTTGTCTACTTTTGTTTGCACGTAATTGTTGGTGCCTAATTGTGGGTAACTGTGGGTAGTGCCTTATTACCTTTCTGTGTTTCACATATTATTTTATCTGCTTTCTGTTTATGCACTGTGGTGTGTGTAAAGTTTGTCTCTGGGTACTAATCCTGTTTGCATGCTGCATGTTTTGGTTTTGTCTACTTTTGTTTATTTCATAACCTTCTGTCAATAAACACATTTTCTGTAAATAGAATTGTCTTCTGTGTAGTGTGTTTTTTTTTTTTTAATCCTGACTGCCAGTATGGTTTATTTTATGCTTGTCAAAGGTAGGACGAGTAGTAGGCTAAGTAAGCCTTGCTATACAGTACGAGTCATACTATATGACAGCTTGTGATAAGAATTATTTTTTATTAATATTCACCCAAAGGAGGCCAATCAAAACCTTTGTATGTTCCACCTTCTTGAAACTGTCTTCTGATGTCTGAAACAACACAAGAAGGCAAGGGCCTCCGGATGTGCCTCCCCAGAATGCCATAGGCCCAACGTACCACCTGTCTATATGCTGTGTAGCGGTATTGCCTAAGGATAGGGGGATGTAACAGTTTAATTGGATATGGATAACTGAATTGTTTTATTATAATGCACTTGCAGAACCACTTATTATTGTGGTTCACTAGACAAATTTTCTGATGAAAATGAAACTGTTCATAAAAAAATGTAAATGTGTTAACGTACTCATGACTGCTAGCCTCTAGAGGTCCATGTTCCTGCCTGAAGTTCAAGTAGGCAATCTTGAGAACAAAGGGGTTCAGACAGCATGCCTCAAAACTAGGGTGTTGTGTGAGGCATGTTATATGATCTGGCAGAGGGGTAAGCTGTTCAACCAGGGCCCAGAATGCACCCACCTCTCTGCAGCACATGCTCTCTACAGCTGAGGCCATGGGCTGGCATTGCCCACATAGACACCTATGAGTCAAAACGATAAATTTTTTTTGCTCAATTTTTTATTGATATTTAATAATAATGAGATTAAGTAATTGTGTAAGCAGAATGTTTTGTTTTATTGAGAGTGTACACAAATATAAATAAACACTTTGCAGTTTGAATGATGTCCTGAACAAAATGACGGAGAATGTTTTTATGTTTCCACTGTTCGATCGCGTCCGCGCCTATCTCTTTCTCTCTCTCTCTCACACTCTCACACACACACACACACACACACCCCCACCCACCCACCCACCCACCCAACAAACATATTCCAGCATTGCAATCTTGACATCGCAGCCTGTTCATTATAGCCACGGCGCTTCAGAGCTGAGGCGGAGCTACAGATTTGGCGTCCCTAAATAGCCCGCGTGACTAACAGTAGTTCCGCATTAATTCATTTGCACGCGAGTTTTATTTATTTTTATGCCGTGTATTCTCAGTGTATATTCATGCACCGTACTGTTTCGGTTCAATGCTTTTACATGTACCGTTCCACCTCTAAGTTATGCCTATACTTACCAAGACACCTGACCAACTCTCCACTGGTTCTCTTCACACCAGATGTTTATGGTTCTTCGATAGGAAGTAGTTAAATTTCTGTTTGTCTCTTCATTCGTCTCACGCCTGGGAGGCTCAAAATTGTATGGCTGTGGGCCATCGTAGGTTTGAGGGGGATTTTGGATCTCCTCAGACTCAAAACTCTCCATACTTGAATAGAACTTTTTTGGCACGTCTCCCTCTTATGACGTCACAGCTCAGCGGCGTTTTAAAAATATGATCTTGACAGAAATGGCTATAAAGCTTACTGTAGTGCAATTACAGTAATAATTTTAATGATAATTACATTTTCACTCAGACATCTAAACATTATTTAATGTATCTAAAAAAAATTTTTAACCTGACATACACACTTTAAGGTCTTAAAACGTCTTAAAAACAGCCAGATTTTCATCCGCGGTCTTAAATTTTATTTAGTCAGGTCTTAAAGATTTTACACCCTCGTTCATTTCCAGAAACGCTGGCCGCAGAAAGTTATTACAAAGTAGCAAAAAAGTATCGAAGTCGCTGGCCAAGAGGCAGTTCACATATCGTGTCTTTTTCGCGCTCAAGTTCATTCAAATGTAGGCGCGCGGTAAGCGCTCTTATAACTGAAGCGACGCGCTCCTTGTTTTCCAGGCGCAGCAACATGAAAAAAGACATGAAGGATGGGGGTGCACCCAAACACTACGGGTGTTTTTCTCTTCTCCGTAAATAAATCTTGTAACAGAGCTATAGCAAGCGTTTTTCGGCGGTGGAAATCCATTAGCAAGCAAGCAAGCAAATTTTATTTATATAGCACTTTTCCTGACAAGTCAATGCAGTTCAAAGTGCTTTACAGTAAGAAAAAAAATACAAGTAAATACAAGTATACAAAAAGTACAAGTAAAATACAAGAAAAAATTAAATAAAATGTATGAAAATTTGTTAAAATGAAGAAAAGAGATTATAGGATTTATAGGAAGGCCAGACTAAAGAGATATGTTTTTAATTTAGACTTAAAACTATTTATATTTCTAGCACGTCTTACTACTTCTGGAAGATTGTTCCAGAGTTTAGCCACTAAAACGTTTTTGTCGTTGTGGAGTTGCATAGCAACGACAGACGCCATGACAGACGCCACAGGAAAATCGGACCGAATTTTACTATTAATAATAAGAGATAAGCTAAAGCGTATTGTAAATGTCACTAAATCATTTTTTATAAAAAGAATGAGTCAAAAAAGATAAATTAAAGTCTGAAATATGTGAGGTTTATCTTTTTATAAAAACCTTTTTTGTCAACTTTATTTGAACTTGTACATGTTAGTATATAACTTAACATGTTGCAAGACACTTTTAAAATCTGGCTATCATTTTTAATCGTATTATTTTAATGTTTATGTGCGTATTGATGCTAATTTTATTTGTTATTTGCTGTTTTTCGACATAAAACTTGGTGAATTGATTTCATTGTGTAGTACAGTATTAGTACTTTTTGAACAGGATTCTGTGATAAGTGATCATTTTTGGCACTATAATAATTAAATGAAATGTTCATGCCATTTCATCTCTAGTTATGATCAACTATGATCAACTAAAATCAACTAATTATGTGTTTTTACAGTAGGCCTATAATATGCAAAGTACAAATTTTCTATAAAAAAAATTATATCTGATTCTGTTCTTTTCTCTGACACGCGTTGTTGGGTCTGGAAGGTTACTAATGTGATTGCTTTATCTGTAAATTAAGTTAATGCTTTTTCAATTACTGAATTCATTGAAATAAAATGAATTCTTTGATTTGAATATTTTTTGGCAATGCTTCGTGTAGGTCTTAAATTTCAATCTTTATGGTCTTAAAATGTCTTAAAAAGGTCTTAAATTTGACTAACTGAAACCTGCAGGAACCCTGATACATTATTTCGCCATTAGATGGAGACAAAGACCGTCTTAATGAGTGAGTCGGTCAGTAGTGAAGACTTTTACATTGAAAGGACTCAATTGTGTGATCACGGAGAAGGAAGACGCAACTGACAGATGACTAGGACACGGAAAACCCCTGAACTGTAAAAAGGACAAGATATCGCGGCGGACATTCAAACAGATTTTTTTATTATGAATATAGGACTGACCTGAAGGAAAATGTGGTGTCTACTGTAAATGCAGGAACACTCGCTTACTCGATCTCTCACAATACTCTACTCTTGCTTTAATGAACAATAATCAGTGAGATCACACATGTGTTGCTAAGAGTGGTTGCTAGGGGTGTTGTAGTGATACATAGAACCGTTGGATGAAGCGGTCATAGCCGTGTGTTATCGTGAATAAAGCACAGCTATTGACCAATCAGAATCAAGGATTGGAATTAACCGTTTTATAATGAGAATTAATATACAATTTGTAATCTTCAGTAAATTAAAGTTCAGCTTTAGGAGGGGAAGAGACAGAGCAAGATGAGGAGACTGAGAGAAGAAGAGAGAGTGATGGATAAGAAGAGAGAGCAGGATATCATCTGCTGTCTGCTGGCATGGGTTTAAAGCTATTATCCTTTTTTGGCCTTCAAACGTCTTGAAATGGATATATCAGATAAATAAACATCTACGGCTCTGTGTCAGGAATAAGATCAATAATGAATGTGTACATATTGTGAATGAATTTAATAAACTTAGTTAGGCTACCTATCTTTCCTAGTAGCTTTCAGTAAACTAATGCATCTGATTAATAAATCAGCCTATCAGTGACCCTGTGTTTACTTTCTTCACTGACAGACAAAGATGAAAAGTCTATATCAGTCAGAGCTCAGCTTTAGGAGGGGAAGAGACAGAGCAAGAGAAAAACAGAGAGAATAGGAGAGTGATGCTGATGAGGAGAGAAGAGTAATCATCTGCCCACTGACGTGGGGTTAAAGCTGTTATCCAATTTTTTGGGCCTTCACAACATCTTTAATGCTCATATGTAGATCAGAGGAATCACATTTCCTCGGGGGTGCCCCCCCTCTTCTAGCCTGGCTCCGCCCTCTTGCGGACTTCCACTCAAGTTTATTTCCCTTCAGTACTACGTCTGGGATTGTGGTGTATTCTGTGGTTCTCTTACGAGAGTTCTCTCGTACTGCGTCTTAGCTAAGACGCTGCGGGAAAAGTCTCTTTTCACGAAATACTGAAGCAAAAAATTATCCTTAATTTTGTAATATTGTAAAGCGCATTTGCAGCAGCATACAGCCATAGGCGAGACGGCTCGCTCGCTCATTGGCTGCTCTGCGGCAACTGCATAAGCCTATCGAGCGAGGGCTGATGCAACATCAGACCAATGAGGGCACTTCGCGCCCTCCTTGCCACTTCCCGCCGAAACGGGCGTGGCCTAGCCCTATAAAGGTAGCTCGAGAAGGCTGACTCACTTGATTTTTCATCTCTTCAGCGAAGCTCACGCATCGTTGGATCACGAGAGAAGCAACGCGTCGTCTGAGAAGCACTTCAGCGGGACGAGCCACTTGAAGCCGCTGGCCAGCGCCGCCTTCCACTGCCGTACCTGCTGCGCATTCCGGCGCCTATATCCTTCTATATATATTCTGTGTATAATGTGTATTATGTATGTACATTTTACACTAAAAGAGCCGGGCGTCTTTTTCAAGACGCCCCCCTTTCCTAGAGGATCTCGCAGCTCTCGCGCTCGCTGACGGCGACCGCCCTCACTCCGAGCCGATTGCCTATGGTGACTCTGAGGACTCACCTGGCATCCTTCTCCGAGGCTGCTCCTCCTGGAAGCGGACGGTCGGGGTTAGTTTTTCTTTACGTTACAAGAAAAACTACCCTGCCTCTGCGCGTCATTCACCGGCGAAAGGAGAAAAGTGTGTTCGTAGTTACTGGCCTCTTTTCTCTTACATTTCCCAGTTCCCTGTCGGCAACTGGAAATGTCATTTGCAGCAAGCGCACGCCTGCCAGCAAACGCCGAAGAATACATGTTGATGCTCAATGCATACCAAAAGCCTGTATCCCCCTGTGGCTCAGTGGTGGAATGATAGTTTTTTCCGCATGGGAGACCGGAGTTCATTTCCCGGTCTTGCGGCATATATTTATGCCGCCAATGCTCCGCTCTGTCAGTTCCCCGGGGGCGACTGCAGAGGTGCATTTTTGCAGCCAGCAAGCGCGTAGTACCCGCTTGCCTGCAACCGAACACCGTTTCTACGGTTCCCGTGCGTCACTGGCGAAAAGAGAATGGAGTGTTTTAGCCCCGCTGAAACCGGGCGATATCCACTCTTCTCACATTCTGACACTTTTCAGGCGTCTGAAAATGTCAGTATTGCATGTTGTACTACACGCATGCCTGCAACAAACGCTAGTGTGGTTAATATTCGCGGTAACTGAAAGCCTATGTGTCTTCCTCTGTGGTCCAGTGGTAGATTCATAGCCTTTCGCGCAGTCGACCCGGGTTCGATTCCCAGGTCCGACTGCAGAAAAATTTATGCTGTCACATACAATTCGCTCTATCAGTCCCCTGAAAGGCGACTGCAGATGTGAATTTTTGCAGCCGACGAGCACGTGGTACAACCCGTGCCCGCTTGTCTGCACACGAAAGCCGTTCTACGGCTACCTAGAAAAATTCCATTGGGTGCCCACAAACACTATGTTTTGCATGCCTCATGGTTTTTCTATAAAAGAAGCCTGTCCACATTCGCTCTGCTCAGGCAGACAGTGCGCTCAATGCAGTAAATGTGTCCGCTCTTCCGAGCCCACATTCACTCACAGACATTACATGTTCTACGGGACTCGCCCATCCCTCCCTCACTCGGTTAAACACCGTGGCGAGGTCGAGTGCGTCTGAAAATGTCGATATTGCATGTTATGCTACCCGCATGCTTGCAAACAAATACTCGCGTTTAACTGGAAAGTCAATGTGTCTTCCACTGTGGTCCAGTGGTAGATTCTAAGGCTTTCGCGCGGGCGACCCGGATTCGATTCCCAGGTCTGACGGCAAAAAGTTTTTATGCCACCAAATACAAATCGCTCTGCCAGTGCCCTGAGAGGCGACTGCAGATATGTATTTTGCAGCCGACGACCACGTGGTACAACCCGTGCCTGTTTGCCTGCACACAAAAGCCGTTTTACGGCTACCCAGAAATATCCCATATGGATGTATTTTCTGGTGTCCCGGCCACGGCCGATGGTGCTATAAATGTAGTGCTGATGCCCACTGCCCAGTGCCCATCGCTACACACAAGCACAGCCCCTCACACGGGGCTTGCGCCCATAAATTCGACTCAGGTCGATCGCGCACCCAACATAGTAAATGTGCACCCAGTGCCACAAACACTATGTCACACGTGTCACGTGGTTTTCTGTAAAACGAAACCTGTGCACGCTCGCTCTGCTCAGGCAGACAGCGCGTCAAAAGCAGTAAATGTGCCCGCTTCCCGCCCACACTTACTCACAGACAACGAGTCCCACGAGACTCGCTCAGCCCTCCCTCTCTCGGTTAAGCACCGTAGTGGGGTCGAGGACGAGCGCTCTGCCCGCTGTGATCAGCGCGCTCCCCGCCTCGAATGTCACAGGCATAACGCCTATGTTACAGCACGCCGAAGCACCTCTGTCGCCCAGAGGTTTCGGAATGGGTGCTAGACATTATAAAGAGAGGCTACTCGCTACAGTTTTGTCGACGCCCTCCCCGCTTCACAGCGCGCGTCGAAACTACGGTGAATTCAGAAGTAGCACACCTACTTCGTGCCGAAATATCAAAACTGATGAGCAAAGGGGCTATAGAGCCTGTATCTCAAGCTCAAAGCGAAGGGGGGCTATACAGCAGATACTGTCTGGCAAGAAAGACGGGGGTTTCAGACCCATACTGGATCTAAGACAGCTGAACGAAGCATTAGCGAAACGCAGTTTCAGAATGCTTACAACCAGGAAAATCCTTGCGCATATTCGCAGAGGAGGCTGGTTCATGTCAATAGATCTGAAGGACGCGTATTTTCAAATACAGATAGCGTCATGTCACAGGCAATACTTGAGATTCGCCTTCGAGGGCCAGACATACCAGTATAACAGTCCTGCCGTTCGGCCTGTCCCTGGCGCCTCTCAGACTCAGAGGCATGCGAGTGCTGAACTATTTGGACGACTGGCTGATTCTGGCTCAATCACGATCAGAGCTCGTGGAGCACAGGGCCATTTTACTCGATCACCTCGAGAAACTTGGTCTCAGAGTCAACTGGACGAAGAGTTCACTGAACCCCAGTCAAACGATCCCGTTTTTGGGTATAGTTCTGGACTCACAGTCTATGACGGCGCGGCTGTCGCCACAGCGCGCGCTGGACATTCAGCGCGCAGCGAGCTCTCTCCGCTGCGGCGCGACCTTCCCGCTCAGGGAATTTCAGAAGATGCTAGGTCTCATGGCCTCAGCATCACCAGTTCTTCAGTTGGGCCTGCTCCGCATGCGCCCCTTGCAGTTCTGGCTGAAAGCGCTGGTACCGCGCAGAGCGTGGATATCCGGTCGGCTGCGTCTCAAGGTCAATCAGAGCTGTGTTACAGCTCTAAAACCTTGGACAGCGAACGACTGGTACCAATCAGGTGTAAGCTTGGGGACTTCCTCGAGAGTGAAAGTGGTGTCGACGGACGCCTCCACCTCGGGATGGGGAGCGCTGCTCGAGGGCAGACCGTTCTTTGGCCTGTGGTCAGAACGAGAAAAGCTCCGACATATCAACTGTCTGGAAATGCTGCCAGTGGAAAACGCGCTGACGCGCTTTCGTCCCCGAATCAAGGACCATCACGTCTTAGTCCGTTCGGACAACATGTCTGTGGTGTCCTACATAAATCACCAGGGCGGTCTCAGATCCCGAGACCTGTACAGGTTGGCGGAACGCCTCCTGGTTTGGGCTCAGCACAACTTGCGCTCGCTGAGAGCAGTTCATGTGCCTGGGCTACAGAATCTGGGTCCAGACAGACTGTCCAGAAACAACATTCCCACGAGCGAATGGTCTTTACACCCACAAACAGTCCAGCTGCTGTGGGAGAGATTTGGCAGAGCGGAAGTGGACCTCTTCGCGTCCCACGAAAACGCTCACTGCCCCGCGTTCTTTTCCAAGAACGAAAGCGCGCTGTCCCAAAGGTGGCCTCGCTGTCCGCTCTATGCTTTTCCCCCCGTCTCCCTCCTTCCTCAGGTGATAGAACGGGTGAGGGAAACGAAATGCTCAGTGCTGCTTGTAGCACCACTTTGGAAGAACCAACCATGGTTTCCAGATTTGATGCAGTTAGCAGACACTGCCCCGTGGCCAGTGCCGTTGAGGAGGGACCCCCTCTCGCAGGCCAGGGGCTCGATTTGGCACCCTCGACCAGAGTTGTGGTCCCTCCACGTGTGGGCGCTCAACGGTTACCCGCTGATCTCTCAGTGGGAGTGCTAAATACTATCACTCAGGCTAGAGCTCCGTCGACTCGGCGGCTCTATGCTTCAAAGTGGTCGGTATTCTCCAGCTGGTGCACAGCTCGGGGATGTTCACCCCTCGATTGTGAGGTGACGGAGGTTCTCTCCTTCCTACAGGAGCTGTTGGATAAGGGCAGAGCCCCCTCCACGCTCAAAGTTTATGTGGCGGCTATCGCAGCGTTCTCTGAAACAACGCTCGGTCAGTCAATAGGAAGGAACGATTTGGTCATCCGCTTCTTCAGGGGAGCTAGGAGGCTGAATCCTCCCAGACCTCCCTCAGTCCCTGTATGGGACCTCTCTACGGTTTTGGAGGCCATGAAAGGTTCCCCTTTCGAGCCCATCCAGACGATTAGCCTCAAACATCTGTCATTTAAGACCGTGTTCTTGCTGGCTCTCGCTTCAGTGAAGCGCATAGGTGACCTGCACGCGCTCTCGGTGAGCCCGACGTGCTTGGAGTTTGGGCCTAATGACTCAGGAGTCATACTCAAACCTAGGCACGGTTATGTGCCAAAATCCCTCAACACACCGTTTCGGGCTCAGGTTATTTCCCTGTCTGCCCTGCCGGTGTCGGAAGAGGAAGGAGACTTAAGTTCTCTTTGCCCTGTTAGGGCTTTAAGAGCTTATGTGTCTCGCTCTGCTGTCTTCAGACAGACTGAGCAGCTGTTTGTCTCGTTCAGTGGACGTTCCAAGGGAATGGCTGTTTCGAAACAAAGCCTATCCAGATGGATAGTTGACGCCATAGCGTTAGCTTACACTTCCAGGGGTCTTCAGTGCCCACTGGGTGTCAGAGCGCACTCCACGAGAGGCGTTGCCTCGTCGTGGGCCTGGTCTAGTGGGATATCCTTACAGGATATATGTATGGCGGCAGGTTGGGCCTCGCAGTCTACATTTATCAGGTTTTATAACCTAGAGGTTCCCGCCTTACAGGCTAAGCTGTTGTCGGTGTAGCTGAATCAGTAGTCTGATTGGAACACTGAGATCGCAAGCGCAGCGCGCTGCCGACTGTCATATGGGCAGTCTGCGGACGCTGCTATATATGGGGACGGAGGGTTCCCCCTCCTGTTCTAGGACTCTCTGTGAGTCCCTCTAGTGATTGTGCACTGTAAATCCTGGGCTTCGCTTCCAGGTTTATTGGTGTTTCATCCCTGCACGCACGGCGTTTTACATTGGGTTCCCGCAGCGTCTTAGCTAAGACGCAGTACGAGAGAACTCTCGTAAGAGAACATACTCGGTTACTAACGTAACCTCGGTTCTCTCTAGAAGAGGGAACGAGTACTGCGTTCCCCGCCGTGCGTACGATTCACTCTGGTTCGCTTCGGCGATGAAATAAATCAAGTGAGTCAGCCTTTTCGAGCTACCTTTATAGGGCTAGGCCACGCCCGTTTCGGCGGGAAGTGGCAAGGAGGTGGCTCATTGGTCTGATGTTGCATCAGCCCTCGCTCGATAGGCTTATGCAGTTGCCGCAGAGCAGCCAATGAGCGAGCGAGCAGTCTCGCCTATGGCTGTATGCTGCTGCAAATGCGCTTTACAATATTACAAAATTAAGGATAATTTTTTGCTTCAGTATTTCGTGAAAAGAGACTTTTCCCGCAGCGTCTTAGCTAAGATACAGTACTCGTTCCCTCTTCTAGAGAGAACCGAGGTTACGTTAGTAACCGAGTACGTTTTCTTCGATAATTATTTTTACCGGTCCAATCAGTGAACAGAAGGAGTGGCTGAGAACGATGACGTCGAGGCCGTGCGCTAGTTTGAGTATAGGGTTACGTCACGACCAAAGGTTAGCGATTGGCTATGGCAGATCCAGAGTGACTCTGGGCAGATCCAGATCGGTTTACACTTCAGCAGAGAACCCGCCTACAGGGAAGTAAACGCTCGTCAGTGGAGAGAGGCCAGACGCTCTGTACAAATGAAGTGTACGAGAGTCTGGTAGAACCAGGCTACCCCTGAACCCCCCTAACTAGCCTACTCACATTCGGGACCTCAGTGACGCTAAACCCTGCCATCTGCATGTTAGTGAAGCTAGCTAACAGTGAGCATTAGAGCCTAAACTAAAGAGTTATGGCCTACTTTTTTTTTTTTGCTTTAATCATACCCTCACTGGGGGCTGAGCCACAGACACATACTGATTCATGTTCACACTGGTCACACACATTTCAGTTCAGTTAGAACCAGATGCATGTTTGTTGATATTTGTGTTTTGAAAAAGTTTTTGATTCATTGTTTTGACTCCTAACCAATATTCTACATTAAAAATTGTAGTCTTTTTATCTGGGCTAGTAAAATTCATTTTGGGCTACCAGTGATTTAGAAATTTTGCGAGCCCTACACACACACACACACACACACACACACACACACACACACACACACACACAGAGGATCAGAGAGTCACTGACACACACACTCTCTCTCTCACACACACACACACACACACACACACACTGTCCTGCTGAACGAGCTGTGTCTGGTTCTCTCCTCTGACCTCTGACCTGTGTGTTTCAGGGCTACTTCAAAGTGCTGGGCAAAGGCAAGCTGCCGAAGCAGCCGGTGATCGTGTAGGCCAAGTTCTTCAGCCGGCGGGCCGAGGAGAAGATCAAGGGAGTCGGAGGAGCGTGTGTGCTGACCGCATAAACACCTTTCTTAAATAAAGCTGATAAACTCTCTCTCCTGCTTCGTCTCGCATCACTGACCTCCACCTGTGCTGAGCTGAGCTCCTGTGACGGCCCTCAGGGGTTCAGATCCACAGGACACAACTACACCTCAGACACTCATGCTAACAGCTAAAGCTGACCAGTAGTGCTGAGGGCAGATCTGCATCTCTGAGTCTGCTGCGACTTAAAGCTCGGCTCTGATTGGTCAAACTGAAAAGCTGGGCTCTGATTGGTCAAACTGAAAAACTTGGCTCTGATTGGTCAAACTCAATATAGCTGAACTGAAAAAGACTAGCTTATAAATTGTCAAAAATACGACTGGCACAGACAAGTGACGTTAATGTGATACAGATCTTACCTAGAGTCGCAGAATAACCAGGATCTAAAAGTCACACGCCATGCAGACATGAAGCTGGGTAAAATAAAGCACATAACTACGATTGCTCTATATAATAGAGGTTTACATGTATACTTCTAAATCTAATCACACTCTCACACACACACACACACACACACACACACACACATCTGATAACCAGAAGCTCTGAGGTGCGAGCTCATTATCATAACCAATCAGCTTTAGTTGCGTGTGTTACACGTGTGGGTTCAATTTAAACATCTTTGGAAAATTTAATTGATGCCTTTCAAATAATGTTGAAATCTTCAGTGGTACAAACTAATGGACAACAGCCTTTATCACATACAAACCAGTAAAAGTGAACCGCATATTAAGTATGCTTATTGCAATGCTTAATAATAATTGACAAATGTCTATAATACATTATAAGTTAGCACATTGTAAATGTAAAAAATGTTTTTCAAAATATTAAAATACATTCAAAATATATATTGTAGGCCTGAGCATTTATAAAGTACATATATTTTAAACACTAAAAGCTTAATCATTTTGCTGTTATTACAGAAAGTACTCATAAAATGTATTTACCAATTAAGAGCAACATGAGTATGTTTTCTGTAAATACACTAAAACTTCACTAAAGTATGCTTGTGTTTAGCTTATATTTATTAAAAATGTAATTATATTGACTACTAATGGATTGTAGTGTACTTTTTATTTCATTTTAGAAATATTAAAATGCAATTCAATATATTTTTAATGCACTTCTAATAAGCATGTTGGGAATACACATGTATTATAAACACACTACTTGAATTTCAAATATATTTAATACTACGTTGTTTTTTTTCACCTGGTGTTGAGGTTCAAGTGTGTGTGTGTGTGTGTGTGAGAGAGAGAGAGAGAGAGTGTGTGTGTGTGTGTGTGTGTTAAATAAAGGTTTTAAACACATTAAGACACATTTGCACACAGTCTTTATTAAATGTAACTGATTACACATCCAGCATTTATTACACACACATGTTAATCCAGTAACAGTGAAACAGTGAAGTGGACAAAGATGGCTGGAGATCTTCATTAAAATAACAGAAAGGCAGGACAGGATTATGAAGTCATGATCTAGAGTATGAAGATCTGATTCCAGATATTACCAACTCCAGTCAGAGATGTAGATGCCAGATCATCCACTTTTAGCTCATAGGCTAAAGGCTAAACTAGTTACAACCACCTGGTATGCCTGGGAAAATTACAATATTATTCACACCGTAATCTTTGGCCAGCCGTGTCTGTAGCTCTGTAATTGATAATGTCTGCACTTTGTCATTGTTATCAGGTCCAAAGTAACCCTTCCCTATGTACACACCTCTCTTCTGACAACAGGTGGCTCTCCAGTAATACTTTGAGACAGTAACTCTACCTTTCAGTTTTGGTTTGTTGAGATCAGGAACTACACCAGTCACCACATAAGCCTCAGTACAGGACTTCAGATCAGCAATAACATTCTTCTCATGATAGTACCATTGAAGCCGATTGAAACATGCGTCCTGTGGAGCGACGTTGGTCAGGGTGGAGCTGGCCTTCATGGAGAGAGTAGTGTATGTGTGCTGAACTGGGTAGAGGTGACCTCTGTCATACGTAGGCCCATTATGGTCCTGTCCTTCATAGTCACTTTTCACAGCCTGATTATTACCAATATTCTGTATGTTAGCTTCAGTTGCCATACATTCACCAGCTTTAGCATCCAGCTAAAGGACATGAGAGAGAGAACAAACAACTCAAACTGTTTCAGTCAAAATTCACATTAATTAGGCCTATGTTTTACGAATAATTTCAAATAAATGTACTGGTCTGGTCCCACTGTAATTTAGGTGTCTTTAACTACTATGGTCTAATCATTTGATACAATGCACTTATTGTGTACATACAAGTTTACAATTGTACTTATATTATAGTATACCTGCATGTAATTACATCTATAATGACACTGTTAACCCCTTAAACCAGTAAACCTGTGCTAATATTACCCATATCATCCTCAATAACAGCACAAGTGATTACAGGACAACATCAACACTATAAGCCTATATTGTACTTATCTTTTAAAGTAAGTACATAGTAGTTAAGGACACCTAATATAAAGTGTGACCAATATACTATAATAATATACAGTTGAATAATTACCTGAGGTTCAATGTACCAATAATCAACCCTGTCAAACTTTTCGCTCCTCTTCTCAAACTTATATGCAGAGTAGACGGGGATCCTCAGTGCTGTGCTGTACAAAGTTGCATAAAAATACTTTGGCTGCTTCTTGTCGTCCAGAAGACACTGGCAGATCCTCTTGAGTGAGTAGGCCCATGGTGGTAGTGCTGTGCGCGATGGTATTGTGAATTGAGGAGGAACATCTCCCAAAAAGAACATCTTTTTGCATTCACCAAAATCCTTCACAACCTCACTCAGAGAGAGGCAAGGCAACAGAAGGAAAACAAGCAGATTCATGATGAACTCAAACTGTGAGAGCAGAAACTGAATCTCTGGATTTCTCTGTGTCAGAAGAGGCGAGAGTGGAGAATGTAGATGTTCTCTCTCTTTATAGAGTTTAACACACAAGGGGAGGAGATAGAAACACACGTCTGTAGGTTTCACTACACAAGAAAGAGTTAAAAGCTGAAGAGGTTCACATTGCACTGCTGATGATCTAGTTTTAGCACATTAAAGGCTTTATTGCTGTTTACACTCAAACGCATGAGCTCTATCTTATGAACTTTACACACATTTAGTGTTTGTTTTCAGCTAATTAGTCATTATATATGCGCAGTCACATTTTATTAATTTAATAATCAGGTTCAACAATTACAAAGTGAATCTGTCTTTGAAAAAGCATATTATGACTGAAAGAAAACTGAACATTACAACATCACATGATTACATGTGTTAAAGGAGCTTTTCTAGAGCGCTGTCAATCTCCTGTGAGCGGACATCATTTACACAGATCTGACTAAAGCACTGTTCACTGCAGACAAGACTGAAGACACAAGTCAAGCAATACAATAATCTAATAACATAATAACATGATTCCACATAAAGTCATTGGTTACATTTGTTCTCTTATGTCGTCATCACTCTGACTGTATAGTATAGTGTAGTGTTTCCAGCTATTTAGAGTTAATTTCACACATCTACTTCCTGACTTACACTATTGTCTGTTTAATATTGGCCCTAAAGATGCGACTATAATGCGTTTACATCTAGAACACATCTGGCACAGACACAGCTCATATAACACACATGTGATCAGCATGAACACGCTAATAACATCCTTTAATTTAGCTGTGCTTGCCAGAATTACACTGTAAAAATACAGCGAATTTCAGTGATAACAGGATATAATTTTGGTGACTGTATATTTCATTTATTAATCTGATCTCATCATTATGCTCAGGTGTGTGTGTGTGTGTTTCATGTTCGTGTCTCCTCCGTGTGTACGATGTGGTGTTGGACTGCTTATCTGAGTTGAATTCGCCTTGAGGATTATTAAAGCTGGTTATACTTCCTTCTTCTTCGTGTGTTTGTCTTGCACCACGACCCGTGACAGTTTATTTCCCTGTATCACATATCACATATCACACACACACACAGTACACACTTTAAAATAAACTGGTAACCACTGTGAAAAGCCAGATGGTAACAGAAGGCCACATGATGACTTACAGATCATCTAAAGTTGCCCATCCAAACTACAGTACAATACAAATGAACAAGTCAAGTCTCCTTTATTAATATATATACAGCACTTTTTACAACACAGAGTGTTTCAGAGCAGCTCTACAGACCCAGTGCACTTAAGTATACTTTTAAAAAGTGTATTTATTGTGCAAATAATGTACTTTTAAAGAACACACTTAAGTGTGAATTAAATGTAATGTTTTCACCGCTTAAGTGCATTTTATTTGTATTTAATTTCAAATGTATCACAAATTAAGTTCATATAAAATTGAATCAGTTGAACTTTTGAGTGCTTTTTTTAAACAACTTAAATGGGACTTTAATTCTATAATAGTGTACATGTATATTACATTAAAGTATATTTTAGTTCACATTAATTGCTTGTCAGTATATTTGGAAATACACTTTTATCATATTTCAATCTCCATATAAAAACTCATTAAAGTCCCACTTAAAGGCACAATAATTATGTTTTTTTTTTTGCTTTAAAAATAGCAAAAATCACTATATCTATGTTATATTTTTTTTTAGTTGTGTACTTACATTATCCCGACTGTTTCCAACAACTTTCAAACCAGGAGAAATTTTAATTTAACTTTTAGACACGGCACGTTTCTTTATTTCCGTTTTGTCGTCGCCAATGCCGTCATATCCGTGTTGTCTCTGGTTTCCGCTCGTACTGCCATGGCAACCAGAGCTATGAACCAGAGCCCTCTGATAGTAACCAAGGCGACAGACGTGGACAACTGTGTAGTTTGCAGTGTCTATTTGCACGCTGTTGTTGTTTCGTTCAAACATTATGGACCATGGCAAGCAGACTTTGGATAAAAAAGGAGAACTAAAACGAGAATCAATATCAGCGCGGTGTTTTCGAGATGCCTAGAGCAGGGGTTCCCAAACTTTTCCATGACAAGGCCCCCCAAATACTACTAGGTTCTGGCCAAGGCCCCCCTTTTGCAGGATGTGTTATTGAACCCATCGACAATACTGCGGCAAATGTAGAAATAAATAAATAAAACATCTAGGTGAAAATCAGATTATGTGATGGTGTTTGATACCAGCCAATCAGAAAGATTATAGAGATGAACCGATTACAATTTTCAAGACCGATTCTGATTTTTCATTGAGTTTGACCTGCAGATACAGATTTTAGCCGATTCTGATTTCATTTTTTCTAACCACTTTAAAGCACACACAAATATTTATTTTCTATAAATATATTTTTTATAAAACACCACTTTTACCCAAACTGATTAATAAAAACAAGTTTAAATGGGTAAATTTTCTATACATTTTTTTGAGTCTTCATTTTCTTTTCTGACATAGCCTACTCCAGTTCTTGTTAAAACACACTATAGCCTACATGCAAATTATGTGCATTTTTGGTACTTTTTGTGTGAAATCATATTTATTTTGTCCATCAAAAGTGTGCTTTCGCTTTAATTGAGCGCGAGCAGCAGCAGCAAAAATAGACTCGGCGCCGAAACCCTCCACTTCACTACTGCTCACAGCACGCGACGCTCCTGCTTGACGCTCACGCGCTGCTCCTGCTCGCGGTGTGAACGCACTCAATGAACATGCACGCCGAAAAACAATCGCGCTGCTCACGCGCCGCTCGCGGTCTGAAACGGCCTCACAAGGTTTCCTACATGTGCGTTCTGTGTGCACGTGTGATGCTGATGTTGCGCGATGTTAATCATGCGGCGCCCGAGTGCATTTGAATCGGCATTATGTCAGACTGAAAATCGCCCGAAAATCGGCCAATTCTGGTCACCAGCCGATCAATCAGTTCATCTCTAAAAGATTAGCATTAAAAGTATAATGTTCAGATAGGCTATGCAACAAATTATTATAATGTTATTTCATAACAATACTCATATTAACACTTTTTTTTTTTTTACGTTTTTTAACTTTTTTTTTTTTTTTTTTTTTTCAACTTGCTGCGGCCCCCCTGGCGCCCCCTGGCGGCCCCCAGTTTGAAAACCCCTGGCCTAGAGCTCCCATAGACAGTATATAAACGAGAGCTCCACGTCCGAGACTTCGACAACTCCTACATGTACTTTATTAAACAGGTGAGCACATTTACATAAAACTAATCAATGTTATATAGTTCAACAATGATAAAATGTTAGAATATGATCTGTATGTTATTCTAATGTTGATCTAGCTTACTGCTAGTCTCATACAGACAAACTAACACATACATTTCAACACATTCAAATGCAGTTTAGTGTGATAGTGTAATGTTAGACCAAGTGAAACAACGCTGCGTTACCTCACAAGTTTAATGTGTCTAATAAACTGACCTGTGACTGTGAGTAGTAATTCTGCGTGTAGTTCGGTAGAATGAAATGTCCATATTCCTTTATATCCGCGGGACTCGCGTCGCGTGTGGAGCTGATACCTGTCTCTTAGCAACCCCGAACTGCTTCATATCACAGTCATGATAAAAGCATCGATGTATTCAGTCATCCATATACATTATTAGATCGGCCGGCTTGACGTTGACGACAAGATCCATAATTCTTAGCAAATGTTGCATCATCAAACTACGCCTTTGTTATTGTAAGACGTTAGCGACCCCTAGTGGAGAAAAAGAATTCCATAGTGTACGTTTAAGTTGTTCCAAAAAATCACTCTTAATTTCAACTAATTGCATTTAATTTGAACTTAATCTGTGATACATTTGAAATCAATTACATATAATATGCAATACGTTTGTTGAAAACATTACACTTAATTTACACTTAAACTATATTTTAAATACACTAGATGCAATTATGAAAGTACTTATTAAATTTGTATTAAATACATTTGTAGAATAGTTGCAATTTAGTATATTTCTCAAATTTGAATAATTACAATCTTAATAACCTAGATACAATCAACACAAATTAAATTTAAAACCCTCTATTTTTACTGACAAAACAATCTCTAAAATAAATACATAAAAACCTTTAAGTTGATGCACAAGAAAAACCCAAGAAACACTATACACAAACACCAACAGTCACAACACTTTAACCCTCATTTAGAAAGAGTCTGCAGTAGTTCACAGCATACTGTGTAATAACTTACTGTAAAATTAATTACAGTTCTTGTTTTTGCACTGTATTTTAAAGTTTCTATGCAGTATAATTGATTACGGTAGTTTTTATATTCACATATACACAACATATTATGACTAACTTCAATCTGTTGCACGCTTAAAAAAAGAATGAAATATAAAGACTTGTATGCAAAGAATATTTCACACAGTTATATTACGAATTATTAGATGTCACGTCAATTATGACAACACACAGAAGTCAATTTAAAACCTTTTATTAAAACTGAATTCATTAAAGTGTAAAAACATTCTCCAGAGTTTGAAGGGCCAATGCAGATCCCAGATTTCTGCTGCCTATAGAGAACAAAACACAAACATTGAGTTGTATTCACACAAAAATAAACTATACGAGAAAAAATAAATAAACTATACAAGTGCAGATTTAAACCCAGAACCTCTGACACGCTTGGCAAAAGTTCTACCACTGGACCATTAAGATACACGTTGTTCATATAGGCGGATCTATGTACGTATTCACACGAAAATTCTCACACTGACAACATTTATTAGGGCTACATCTCATTAAACGACTAATTAAAATTAAACAAATTAAACCCCATAGTCTACTATTTAAATCGATTGCTGGACATCGTAATGTTATTGTACATATACTGTCCCACCCACTTAAAACAAAGTTACGCCACTGATAGTAAGCTATGCATATTTAAAATTAATATAGTTTGTATGAACTATTAATCATAGCTAATTTCAAGGGAAGACCCAGTGTGAATAGAACACTTGAATAAACTTATTTTTCGTAAGGGAATTATTATCACTATGTACAAGATCAGGTTCAGTTCCATGCTTATTTTATTTACTCTATAAGCTATTCCACCCGAAAGCTTGTTACTATATAAACTTGAACATGTTAGTTTATAAGACAGTGTGTAAAATTATGTTTAAAAATAAGTATTTAATTAGCTACTCAATCAAAACAGTAAACACAATTACAAGAATACTTAGAATATGTAATTATACTTTTAAGTATATCTTGATCAACAAGTATAGGCCAAATATACTTAGACTTTTCTGTCAGTATAAGTCAAGTACACTTAAGTGGAATTTGAAGTATATTTCTGAGAAGTACATAAAAAGTAGAATGAAAGTATACTTTTCTTACTTATACTAATAGCACACTTGAATAAACTTTTTCGTAAGGGATCACATGTCACAAATACAACGACGCTGGTAGTGACGATTCTGTCTGACCAATCAGTGATCTGCAGTGTTTTCACGTCACATTTTAGTATCGGTACGGTACGCTTGGTACCATTCAAAGCGAGCCGTACCGAGCCATACCATGCAGTGGAAGAGCACCAAAAGGTGGTTGTAACTAGTTTAGCCTTTAGCCAATGAGCTAAAAATGTATCAGTTGATGATCGGTTGGTAATAGATGGTATCAATTCTTCATACTCTAGATCATGACTTCATAATCCTGTCCTGCCTTTCTGTTATTTTAAGGAATATCTCTTAAAACTAGAAAGAAATTGTTGCGTTACAAATCGACAAAAAGATCCTTGTACTTGACGAGGCCGAGGGCCGTGAGAGAACAGCGTGAGGCTGGTGGCGTGATTGATGATGAGCTCATGGAGGAGCAGAAGCAGAAAAGCAGGAGCGATGACAGTGAAGATCGAGAGAGGACCAGGCCTGGATTTGATGTTGTGTTTTGTTTTATTATGTGTGACAGCAGTCGTCCATGAGGGGCTGCCGTCTTTACTTTCAGTTTGTATTTGTTTATTTATTTATTAAAAGTCTTTAAATGTTCCTGCATCCTTCTTTCCATAACAACAATGAACATTTCTACATTCAGGTGCGTAGAGTCAAGGGAATAATATTATTAATTATAATAATAATTCATTAATACTTGAAAACAAGCTAGAAGATTGCTGACCGCACACTGATTCACTGAAGAAGCCTAGAAAAACATTTTAAACTATAAGTTGCATTGTGCAAACTGCATGTGAATTAAAGACAGGTAGACAGGGGCCGGCACATTCAGGCCTGAGGACCGGACACCACCTGTCCCGGATCCTGCATCCCGGTTTAACCCTAGTCTTAGACAAACCAGCTTCCCTCATCCTGCACTCAGCAGACATACGTGAGCACTAACTAAACAGCATGTCATCTCAGTGTTTCATCATGTGCTTTCTCTGAGAAACTGCTAGTCAGGGTTATCAATCTGAAACACACTTCAGTACAAGATACTATCAAGATTTTCTCAAGAGTTGAAAACAACAATTCACTTCCTTTGTTCAAACTCTACCGCATCCATCAGGTTTTTCATCAGATAAAGCAAATGTTGAAACACTGAAATGTCAAGTGTTCATGAGGGGTGCAACGAAAGTTCACAAAATCCACGGTTCGGTTCAGTACGTTTTCGATACAGCAAAAAAAAAAAGAAATGCCAGAGAAATTTCTTGGATTTAATTTTTTAATTATTAAAAAAATATATTTATTATTAACTTTATGAAGTATGATCTTTTTTTACTTTGAACAATGCTGGATCTACACTTGACCCATCTTCCTGGGGTGTCTTCTTAGCAGCAGATAAAACAAAAACAGCTCCTTATAAAAACAATTAAATGTAATATTGTAGTAGTTATAAACAGGTTTATTTTATTTTAAGCTTGCAAGGCTCCAGATTAACATTTGAGGGCAACAATTTTATTCATACTGTCGAAATAATAATTCAAAAGCAACAAAATGTAATATTTGAAAATCCAATCCAATCTGAAGAGATTGGATTCAGAGAGTGACCGAAAATCCTTTGAAGAATACATCAAAAATGATGTAAAGAAATCGATCTGCATAAAATTGAAATGTGACAGTATATATATATATATATATATAAAACGGTTAGTTCCAATCCTTGATTCTGATTGGTCAATAGCTGTGCTTTATTCACGATAAAACACGGCTATGACCGCTTCACCCAATGGTTCTATGTATCACTACAACACCCCTAGCAACCACTCTTAGCAACTTAAACACATGTGTGATCTCAGTGATATTGTCCATTGAAGCTAACTTATAGTGGAGAATTGTGAGAGATCGAGTAAGCGAGTGTACCTGCATTCACAGTAGACATTGCATTTTCCTTCAGGTCAGTCCTATATTCATAATAAAATATTCCGTTTGAATGTCCGCTGCGATATCTAGTCCTTTTACCAGTTAACCGCTCAGGGGTTTTCCCGTGCCTATAACATTAGTCATCTGTCAATTGCATCTTCCTTCTCCGTGAAAACAAGTTTGAGTCTTTTCAATATAAAAGTCTCCTCTACTGACTGACTCATTCATAAGCTATCTATTGGCGAAATAATGTATATAGCTTCTGTTGCTGTTTACGGTCAGGGACTATTTTTTCCAGCGGAAGGAATGCTTTTAATGATTTTACTTCATGAAAGTTGCATAGATAAATATTTTTCGGCTTTAATATTTGTATTGTGTGGCAACCGTTTTATAAAAGCAATAAGGTACTCGAGGCAAGTGCTGTATCGTGAATAAGTAACGGCTGAAGGGCGTTGTTAGGCACGAGGCGAAGCGGAGTGATACAGCAAGATACTGTGATACAGCACAGCCTCTCATACCTTATTAGGGACTTTAAGCAACAGCCTCTGGTGGAACGGCAACGGCATTCTGGCGTTGTATTGCGCATGCGCGAATTTAACTGCTACTTTGCGACGTTCTACTGTAACGTCTACTACGGGAGAACAGCTGATTTGCCGGAGTCGCAACAACGTGAGAGTAAATCTAGGTTTTTAGACTTATTTACATCATACAATAGTAAAAACTCCTCTTCTGACAAAAGATTGTCATTTAATGCCAAAAGCAATCCTTCTCTTGCTTTTTTAAATGACATTTTTTTGTCAATAAATCTCAATAAATGAATTAATGCCGCGTTGCGCTGTCCTGTGTACGGTTGCTTAGTGATTTTTACATTCTTGGCTACGGCGGTGTGACAGCATACTTCCGGTCGCCGTAGCCATTCCATTCGCAGCTGTTGCTTAAAGTCCCTATTGCTTACTTAGGCCCCGATCACACCTGACGCGTTTTTCAGGTTCGAAAACGCGAGGTGCACAGCACTTTACATTACACAGAACGAGCAGTGCGCTGCGTTTTTTATGTTGCTAGGCAACCAATGAAACAGCTGTCCTGTCAGTCAAGTAAACGTCAAATCAGCCTTTTATTACCTTTATTTACTTTCTGTTAACATTGTGGTAGTTACGGTTCGTGAAGTCGTTAAGCTCCTGGTAACCTGCGAGAGCACCACAAGTTTATCCTCTATTATCGCACTTTCCTGGCGTTCAAGCAACTAGCTTTCATCACTCCAACGGAAGGCCCGCCTCTCACTTCATTCGATTGGACAGTGGAAAAAAACGCGATGACGTCGGTCGCTTTTTCCGCTCGGAGTTGCTTTTTTTTCAACTTCAAAAACGCAAGGCGCAGCGGGCGGTTAAACGCGAGGCGCAGCAGGCGCATAAACAGCGCGCAGAACGCTCGCTGCCATAGGAAACCAACTGAAAATAGGCGCCTCTCACTGCAAAAAACGCGTCAGGTGTGATCGGGGCTTTATACTACAGGGCCGTTGAATGCTTGAATCTGATTGGTCGAAGAACGTTCTAAGGTGTGCATTATTTTCAGGGAAACGCACGGCTAAAGTAGTTCCAGGCAGGTCTTGACCGCATTACAGTTCCATATCACTTCGCGTAGTCAACCGTAATAATGGAAAATAGGATACAATTCATAACAAGAAAAAGCATTTAGCCCCATGCGCTTGATCTGCAGTTTTCAATGTCTAGCTTCACAATCAATGGAAACATGCAGTTTAATTTTAATAAATAAAGTATATTCCTATCTATAATCAATAGAAAATTAAACTGAATATAGGCTAAATAAATGGATAGTCCTTCAGCACGGATTTTTATTGCAGATAATATAACAAATAAATAATTATTGATGGGCCTACTTGTTAAAAGGGCTTTGTGTTTCATTTATTTGGCTAGTCTAGGTACTGTCATCTGTCAATAATGAAAGAAAAAAAAAAGAATGAACGAATTATTTAAAACAAATTGAATTCATAAATAAATAATAATATTGATGCACAAGCTTTTCTGTCTCATTATTGCAACATCTCTCTCTAACATCTGCATTAATAACTGCAATAAGCCGGGGACACACTTTAAGGCCGGTTATGAATGTAATTTGATACTTATGACTGATCATGCCCAAACGCGTGTTCAGCGCGTTCAGTCTGTGTTCAAAGTCGGTGTTTAAACAGTCAGAGAATGTGTCAGCTAGTCGTGTGTGCCCAGCATTAAGGGGGTCGCACACCGAACGCGCAGCTCAGCGCCGCGCCGCGCAGCGCCACGTTTTTTAAATTCGAACACATTATTCTCTATGAGAGTACACACACCGGTGGCGCCTTTCGGCGTCTGTCCGCGGCGCCCAGCAACGGCTCAGGACCGTGTTCAAAATCCTGCCGCGCCACAGAGCGCCATTTAAATAGTTTTATATTAAATTTACATTTATGTGTCTCAAATCGTAGTTAATGTATATGGGTGATTCTCCAACTACAGGCACTTTTGTTGTCCTTGGCCTTTTTTTGTACATAAATAAACAAACAAATGCACAAATACAAGTTCATGCTCCAACATCCTAGTAACCACCAAATATTGCCCCTGTTTTCTTTTAAAAATGGTTTTGCAAGGCTGTTTATTAGCAGATTTTGCAGTTTTATGTTTGTCCCCAACCCAGACTGGCCCTCTTTGAATGTTTAAAAATTATATTAAAGGATCGATTTAAAAATATTTTTTTACATGTTTGTGTTAAGGACAAATAAAATAATATCATACCATCAAAATTCCATATGTATATCACAATTTTAAACTATTTTTGGAATAAAATAGGTCTGTCCCCAGGTTTTCCGTCATTTCCACCTCCCTCAACAAAATCCACCTTTATACATCCACCTTAAATATTTTATTTACTTGGTACCCATGGAAATAATAGTGAAGGGACCTATTAGTTGAAGATGAAACTTCAGGCACATGTGCTCTTCAGAATAAGAAAATAAATCAAGGTAAGTCAAGCTTTTATACAGAATATTTTTATTCAGCGTCATTTCCACCTTGGCTGTAGTTCGGTTGAATTATGTACAACAAATATGAAAATAATGTATTTATGTTTATTATGAGTAAACAACATGCTAAGTCCAAAAGTAGCTTAGCATGACATGAGGGTGTGCTAATATTGCAGAAAAACTGCTAAAATGTCATTTCCACCTCCGTCATTTCCACCTCTGAGAAATTACAGGCGTAGCTATGGACATTATATATGCTGTTTTTTGTGTGCTATTAGCATGTTCTCATGACATATTTGTGCTTTTGGAGTTAGAACTTTATATATCACCATTCCAATACACTCTATATTTGTTTATTTATTTATCTATATTTATATTTAAGATGCCGAAGTCAATGGCCAAGAAGTCACAGGAATACAGGGACAGAATGAAAGCAGATCCAGTTAAATATCAACAGAAATTAGAAAAGGACAGAGAAAGATATCGCAGGAAAAAAGAAAGAGGAATAGTGAAACCAATCTTAGAGGTCTCCAGTAAGGAGAAGGAAAGAAAAAGAAAACAGTGGAAGATCAATCAGCAAAACCGGCGACGACGTATAGCCACTGCAAATGTTGTGTTGGCCACTACGCCACCAAACTCACCCCAAACACCAGACACTCCCCCCATAGAGGAAAGACCTGCATCCAGGGGTAGGAAGAAAGTGAGGAAAGATAGATCAAAGCTTTTCAGAGATTTGTCTGTGGTTCATATACAGCTGGGTGATGCCTTGAGAAAAATCGAAAAATATAAGAAGAGGTTCGCCAGACTACAGAAAAAAATCTCCAGAGAGAAAAAAAACTCACCACAGAGTAAAGCGGCAAGACAAATGATGGAGGGACCAAAAAAACTAAGGAGGATTCTAACCTTTCAAAACACCATCATTTCTCAGTTGAGGGAGAAATATAGGAAAGAAACCTCTGCCAAAAACCAGCAGCTGATAGCCAAAATTGTGTCTTCTAAAATTCTCCAGAAGTACAGGCTAATGAAATTTGCTCAGAGAGAATTGGGTATCTCAGCAAAGTTCTTGAAGATGACTGCAAAAGGGGCACAAACCTTAAAGTATAATCGAGGTGTGCAATTAAACAAAATTAGCACCACCACTGAGGAGAAAATCCTCAACTTCCTCTCACGGGATGAAAATTCAAGGGCCACAACAGGAAAAAAAGAAACACTAACAAGCAATAAAACTAAAATGCAGAAGTGCTTCTTGAATGAATCTATGCAACGTCTTCATGAGAAGTTCCTAAAGGAATTTCCCGAGGAAAAGATTTCTTACTTACAATTCTCCAAGAGGCGTCCCTTTTGGGTGGTTAGGCCGAGAGTACAGGACAGAGACACATGTCTCTGCAAAAGACATGCCAATACACAATTCATGGCGGATAAGTTGTTGCAGTGTAAAGTGATTAACACAAACAACGTTGACGACCTCATGGCCTCTCTCTGTTGTGAGAATAGCACAAAAAAGTACATGTACCGTGATTGTGTCAACTGCAAAGAAAAAGATCTGCAAACAGCCTCCTTTGATGGTGGTGAGAATGTTTGGTGGCATGAGTGGAAGTCCATTACTGAGGAGAGAGAGAAAAAGAAAAAAAATGGGCCAAATGTAAAGTTTCAAGCACATT
Organism: Leuciscus idus; assembly: GCA_021554675.1. Classification (NCBI taxonomy): domain Eukaryota; kingdom Metazoa; phylum Chordata; class Actinopteri; order Cypriniformes; family Leuciscidae; genus Leuciscus; species Leuciscus idus. Next base: position 32,501,543 of record CM038643.1, on the reverse strand, counting down.
TGACAGTCAAGACCAAAGTTTGTGACACACTGGAATCTTTACTGGAAAAATTCTCATCTGTGCTGAAAAATAAATTTGGGAGACACACATATAACATGAAGCACCAATACATGGCAATACGCCATTTCAAGGAAAAGATGGGAGAGGGAGACTTAATTTTACATCTGGATTTCTCCGAGAACTACCTCTGCAAATATGGGAATGAAATCCAGTCAGTGCAGTATGGTGACTCTCACCAACAGGCCACATTGCACACGGTTGTGGCCTATACGACACAGGGAGTGATGTCCATATGTTCCCTGAGCGCCTCCATGAGGCATGATCCAGCAGCCATTTGGGCCCACACAAAGAAAGTTTTGCATTTTCTGAAAGAGCAAAACCCAGGATTGACTTCTCTTCATGTTGTCAGTGATGGGCCAACGACCAATATCGTTCCAAGAAGAATTTCTTTCTTCTGTCCACATTGCCTTTTGAGATGGGGTGAACAAAAGTGACCTGGAATTTCATGGAGGCTGGTCATGGCAAAGGGCCTGCGGACGGAGTTGGAGCAGCAGTGAAACAGAAAGCAGACAGAATGGTTGCAATGGGAAAGGATATATCAAGTCCAAAAACTCTCTTCAATGAGCTTCTAGCTTCGAAGACTAACATCAAATTGTTCTTCATTGAAAATGAGGAAATTGATGCAATCAATGCTCTTCTGCCAGATGACCTTCAAACTGTTCGCGGCACAATGACAATCCATCAGGTAAGCCTACTAAATTCAAATAGTCTAACATTTTCTGTGGCCATGACATAACATTAATAGTCATTTGGCAATTGTAATAATTAGTTTGTGTCCTTCCAGATTGTTTCAGAGAGTCCTGGTGTGATCTCCTGGAGCATCCTAAGTTGCTTCTGTTCATCTCCAAATGGCTGCAGCTGCTTTGATCCGCAAGTTGTGACCTTCCAGAAGGAAGGATCGGTTGCCCTCTCACAAGGCCCACCAACACAGCACAACACATCCACCAATGTGCTGCAGCGCATTGAAGAAGTCAATGATGGCCTGACTGGAAACTGGTGTGTCGTCATATATGATGGAGATGCCTTTCCAGGCATCATCCAGGAGGTGGATGCAACTGACAGCTGTGTCCTTGTTAAAACAATGAGTGGTATAGGCTGTAATCGGTTCTTCTGGCCGATGCGTGATGACGTAATCTGGTACGAACCAGACAATGTTCTTGGTCTCATCCCTGAGCCTACGGCAGTGACTAAACGTCATGTTCAAATCAGTGCTACTGCCTGGCGGGAAATTTGCCAGATAGTTGATAAGTAACTGCTTCAGTCATTTGATGACTGAAAATTGCAATGAGTTGAGAGAATTGCAAAGGTTAGAAAATTGCAATGAGTTGAGTCTATTTGACACACATTAACTCAAACAATCCATATACAGATTGTATATGATATGGTTATCTGTTCTGATTGTATATGATCTAGTTATCTGTTTTGTATTTTTGCTAAAGAGCGGTCCACACTCCCACAAGGTTATTGTGGTTATGGTTGATGTTTTTTACTGTTGTTGTTTATGTAACACATGTTAGTATGTCTAGCCTGTTTCAAGTATTTAAGTAGCCTATGGGGTTATGGTTATGATGTTACACTCTTGTTTTTTTAACTGTTTATGATGGTAGCATTTTAATGTCTAATCCACACAACGTGATTGATAAGCTGGGGCATTCCATGCATTTTGATGTTTTATGCACTCAGACACTATGACACTACATTCAGTCTCTCTATCTCTCTCTCTCTCTCACTCACTCACACACACACACACACACACACACACACACACACACACACACACACACACACACACACACACTACAGCTTTTTTGAATGAAATGAGCAGGTTCATGTAATTTGCAAATCATTTGTAATCATTATTTTTATGTATACTGTTCAACTCATATATGTTAAATAATAAAATACATGGTTAAAAATATTTTGGACTGGCAATTTAAGTATAAATAAACAGAAACAATCTTTCCACCATAAACCGTCATTTCCACCACTTTCCACCACTACACAGTTTTTAAGAAAAAAATTAAGAATAACCAATGATGTGGATCTACATTTATTTTAAATCAAGTATTAATAGTTCATTACTTACAATATATGTGTGAGTGACTTTAAAAATAAACATAGACCTGAGCAAAAATGAAATGCTGTAGGCAAAAATCCCAACTCGTGGCAACCTGTGGCATTTAGCAACTTTAAATAAAAAATTATTAAGTTCATGAAGTATTAGGATTTATTTTGTTACATGATTGGGTAGCCAATGATGTTGTTGACTGATACATAATCTTATGTAATCAGTTTTACAATATTATATTGTAATAAAATACATAAATTGAAAAGTGGTGGAAATGACATCTCTGAAAGCACTCTTCAGAAAAACTGTTAAAAATAGTAATATTCCATGGAATTCTAAAACTGCCCACTATTATATTGTGTTAGAAGACAAATGAACGAAGCTAGGAAGATTGTTTTAAGTGTGTTTTAAGAGAGTGAATTTTCTCACAGTGCCAAAAGTGCCTGTAGTTGGAGAATCACCCATATATGGACTTCACCCTGTGCTGCAATATACATTTAGTTTTATATTTATTTACAGAAATCAGAAAATTGCTGATGTTATCGGATTTTCAGGTGACAGTTGTCCTAGACGTGGCGCGGCGCTGAGCTGCGCGTCCGGTGTGCGACCCCCTTTAGTCTGCTATCAGTGGCTCAAACCTCCGTTACTAACTCTAAAATGAATTAGCAGAGGAGGCATGGGATTACATGCGTAAGAAATTAGTCCTGCATACAAGAGCATTTTAATGACAAAAACTTTACAAACGTCTTGAAATACATAATCTGAACAATGTTTCGAGGTGTGGTAACTGTAGTATAAGCGGAATAATTGACTTCAGGCCTGTCGTCAATTATTCCTTACATATATTACAGAGAGAGTTGGTGGATCTTCAGTTAGGTCAGAACAGGTCTATATTTACCTTTAATTGTTTGTGTGTATTGCTGCATAATATTTCTGGAAAATATATTTGATTGCCACAATAATAAACACAGCCTTTGATATGAATTGAATTCAGGATTTAATGTCTCACACTATTTTATCTCCACATATATATATATATATATATATATATATATATATATATATATATATATATATATATGTGCCAGTTTAAGATGACCGTACTGACTCAGTCAGCCAGACTGAAAACAAGAAATCAAAACCGTTTCAGTGTAACCATGAATGACAGTCATAACTTGTCACCAAAACTGTGGATATGGATAAGGAAATAGTTCATAGCACTTCTTACATGATAGATTTTTGTTTGTGAAAGTGTATGTTTCAACATTGCATGTAAAGGCCATGCTGCACATTACTGTTAACTGTAATATTGACCTTGAAGTTTTTCTGAGGTGAAGTAATCCTGAGTCATTTCTTTCACAGAATCATGTCAAATGCCTAATGGTGAATTTCAGTAAGATGGGTGGTGGCCAACCTGAAAAGAAACCATTCAAAGCTACACCTTTGTACCATGTAATTTTGGCCTTATGACATTAACAAAAATCTCTTGCTCCTTGTCTATTATTTGTCATTTTTATTGTTAACCTTTATCTATTCAGGGGACATTCTCTAACAGAGCACCTGCCTTTATCAGAACTGTCCTGTTCACTTTCACACAGTTACACAGCTAGTGAAGGGTCTTTCGTAAGGACACACAGTATTGAAGAGAGAGGGACAAATGCTGTTTCACTATTCCAACACCTTTAATGCAGAACATCTTTTATTGGCATAAGATTATTATGCAGTAAAATAACATCTGATACATGTTCATTAGCTTTTTCTAATGCTTCATTCATGAAACGGATGCCAAATCTTGTTCCAATGTATTTTTAAATTTAGTTGTACTGATTTTAAAAATGTCTTTATGGTCCAACAAGCATTAACCTCAAAATTAGCTTCTTCTTTTTTAAACCATATTGTCTTCCCTGAGATGCTGTGAAGAGTGTGAGCTGAATGCTTCAGACTCGAGGCCCTTTCACACCGGATGCGTAACGAAAAAGCGAATAGTTCGTGTGCGAATAGTTCGCGTCAAAACCCATCACATGAGCCGCGTAAACATGGTCTCTATCTCTGTCTTTGACGATTAGCTTTCTATCCCAAATGTAGTTTAGCCTGCTAGCCTACACAGCACAGGACTATACAACGACTAAAACTATCACACAACACACTCACAGTCGTGATAACCGAGTTGGTTGGCAATGTTACGCCACACAATCATTGTCCTTGTAGTATGTGTTTGGCTGAAGCCTTTTCTGTCGCCTCAAAAGGAAAAAAAAATCGACATCGAAACGAAAAAAATAAAAGGCGTGTTTTCGCCGCAGCACATTCGCGTTCGGTGTGGAAGCGCTCATTACACAAACAGCTGATCAAAAAATAAAACCATCGCGCGAATTATTCGTGCGTCAAAATCGCGTCCAGTGTGAAAGGGCCTTCAGACATAAGCAGTGGCGGAGCAGCTGACGCTCCAGAAGAGCTTGGGTGGAGATGTAAAGATCAGCCGGAAACAACTTCCAGAGACTCTACACTTCACATGTGTGTGTTAACCGTATACTAATCCAGTATTAGTGTAGTTTACTTGTTTGATTTCTGGCTGATTAACAGTAATGCGAGACTGTTAGTAACTGAAAGCTAGTACTCTGACTTCTGTTCATCAGTGATGGATTATTACAGAAAGACTCTAAACACAGAATGTGTGACTGTTCCTGTACTTTTGATATATTCTAGTTTGATTAATGGCGGATTAACCTTAATGTAAAACTGTTAGAGAAAATGCCATTACCACAGACACAGAATTGACCACATTGTACTATTTTTACATGTCCAAATGTTTGCTGGGACCAGACAAGAAAGCTCAGAGCCTTCATTATACAAGCTTAATGCTAAACCCAACAACTATAGCAGTGTGACGTCAGCAGACATTTTTTAGACACGCCGTAAAGACAAGAAAGCTGCGATACTGATGATGCTGTTTCGTTTTTCAATGTATTCTTTTTCCCCTTGTTTCTAATGGTGACATAATGAACAGAAATCATCTTGCAACATTTATATTGATTTTGTATGTGTATGTTATGAACAATAGACATGCATCAGCTGGAGCGGTTTATCCCCAGATCATCTACTCTAGAGGCTCAAATGAATACAAATGAAAATAAATAAATGCATAAATAAATGTGGAAAAAAATACAATTAAACATAAGAAAATAAAAGTATAAATACTCATTTAATTATTTTTTTATTTTTTTATTTTTTTACATTTCTTCATATATGTATGTAATGTATTTCTTAATTTATTATTAAGTCAGGTTTGGCATTCCAATACGTTCCCTTTCAGTCGCTCACGTTCGACGTAACGTCGACGTGACGACGTAATTGGGATCACTTCAGGGAGCCCTATCAACTTCGAGTGTCTACAGAACGAGCCAATGAAAGTTGGCGTGCGTGAATCGCGTCACGCGCCCCCGCCCCGCCGCGCGGGTATAAACAGGAAGCGGGCGCACGCACACATTGTCTTTCACTTCGGAGCCGAGCTTTCGTGAGACTTCTGTCTACAAAGAGATTCAGCCCTTGAAGACTCAAAGGAGATCTACTCTCTGCCTACAGTGTTGGTGTGACGGCGCGATCAGCGGTGGCCGCGAGCATTGCAGCTCACAAACTGCTGTTTTCACAGCACCATTGTTCTGTGTTTGTGTGTGTGTGTGTGTCGGTTCGGTGGGTGTTTCCTTGTGTGTTAATCACACCGCGGCTACCCCTGGGTGCCTCAGCACTGAGAGAGTATTTCTTTTTTTTTCAACCTTTTTTTTGTTTTACTAAAAGAGCAACACAAGCGTGACCCTGCGTCTTTTTCAAGATGTCATTCCGCTTGTGCGTTTCTGGATGCCGTCGTTCCCTGGCGCCAGCAGATGGCCACAGCAGTTGCCTCTCGTGTTTGGGCATTCAACACGCTGAGGCAGCTTTTGTGGATAGTTCATGTTCCCATTGCGGGAATATGACTATCGCAGCGCTTAGATCGAGACTCGCTTACCTCAAGGGAGGTGCAGTCCCCTCGCCTATGCCCCGATCTAGTGTCTATTCTGCCCCGCAGAATAGACCTACTTCAGTGCATGACCAGGGTGATCTGAGGATTACCGTGAGGGCTTCCCCGTCGAGTCATCCTCCGCGGGCCCCTCACGCCTCACAAGCGCTGCCGCCATTGGGGCCCCTTAGTGAACGTCTTGGTCCTTCTCCGGAACGGCCAACCGTTTCCTTTGGGGCTCCAGCTGACGATCAGATGTCGATCGCAGCATCGGAGGGGGAGCTGTCCTCTGGAAATGACGACTCGGCTGCGTTGCCCCCCTCGGGGTGTGTAGCGTTGTCCGAGCCGGATCCAGAATGGACTGCTATGCTTTCCCGGGCCGCCGAGAAGGTCGGGCTTGCGTGGAATCCTCCACCACGTCCCGAACCTTCTCGGTTGGACGATTGGTTTCTCGGGGCGGGCCGTGCTGGTTCTCAGTGCGCCGCCCCGGTACCTTTCTTTCCGGAAGTGCATGAGGAGCTTTCTAGGACGTGGAAGGCACCGTATAGTGCCCGAAGCCGTTCTAGTGGCTCCTCACCCCTCGCCACCCTCGACGGCAGGGCAGCTAAGGGGTATGTGGATATCCCCCCAGTGGAGCGGGCCGTCGCGATGCAGCTGTGTTCGGCGTCCGCTTCCTCTTGGCGGGGTAATCCACGCCTCCCGTCCAAGGCCTGTAAGTTTTCGTCCGGTCTAACGGCGAAGGCTTATAAGGCCTGTGGACAGGCTGCTTCCGCCCTCCATGCCATGGCGCTCTTGCAGGTCCACCAGGCCCAGGCGCTCATGGACATGAACGAGGGTGGTTCTGACCCAGAGCTCCTCCGGGAGCTCCGTGTGGCAACCGACCTCGCCCTCCGGGCGACGAAGGAAACCGCACGTTCGGTTGGTCAGGCGATGTCCACTCTGGTGGTCCAGGAACGCCACCTTTGGCTCAACCTGGCGGATATGAGGGACACCGATAAATATCGGTTCCTGGATGCCCCTCTTTCCCAGGTTGGGTTGTTCGGCGACGCGGTCGAGAGCTTTGCCCAACAGTTCTCGGCCGCACAGAAGCAGACGGAGGCCATCCGGCACATCCTGCCCCGGCGGACCCCTGCTGCTCCCACCCGTCCGCCGGCCGCAGACCCTCCGTCTACTCGTCGCCGTGGTCGGCCTTCTGCGGCGTCCTCCGCTCCCGCTAAGCCCCAGCAGCAGCAGCCATCATCCAGGCCTCAGCGTGGAGCAAGCCGCAGGAAGCCGACCCCGCCCGTCCAGGCCGCTGCCAAACCAGGAGGCAAGCGACGGTGCAAACGACCCTGAGACGGGCGGCCCAGAGGTGGATCAAGTTGCTCTTCAGGAGATGGCGAAGGCGCCACTCCTTCCCCCGGTGGAGGGCCGGGCGGAGAATCTTTTGTTTCCTTTTCTTTTTGTTCCGCCACTGACCCACGGGTCAGTGGTACCCACAATTTCAATAAAAGAGCAATTTCTGAAACCTCCGGGCCCCAAGAGGGCGCGCTTGGCAGTCGACGACGCCGCCATGCCTTGTCACTCCCGAGCCCCTCTTTCATCGCCAGCAGGCAGCAGTGGCTGTGTACTGGACGCTCTGACGCCTCCGCACACTCACTCTGCCCTTCGACGGAAGCAGGTATGTGCTGCACCACACACTCAGACCCCACTTCGGGCCGCTGTGCTGTCCGAGTCGGGTCCCTGCATTCCGCCGCGCTGCCCCACCCCGGGTACGTCTGTGGTGCCGTTGGTCCCGCTTGCTCGGTCTCTGGGAGCCTGGTTAATGCTTCCCAGCCCGTCTCGCTGGCTCATCCGTACCATCAGACTCGGCTATGCGATTCAGTTCGCCCGGCGCCCCCCTGCTTTCAAGGGCATTCTGTTCACCCGTGTTTTGGCGGACAATGCCCCGGTGCTCAGGTCAGAGATCGCAGTCCTACTGGCGAAGGATGCGATCGAGCCGGTCCCTCCAGCCGATATGAAGACCGGCTTCTACAGCCCGTACTTCATTGTACCCAAGAAAGGTGGTGGGTTACGACCAATCTTGGACCTGCGCGTCCTGAACCGGTCCCTTCACAGGCTACCGTTCAAGATGCTTACGCAGAAACGCATTTTCAAATGCATCCGTCCCCAAGATTGGTTTGCAGCGATCGACCTGAAGGACGCGTACTTTCATGTCTCGATTCTCCCTCGACACAGACCATTTCTCCGCTTTGCGTTCGAGGGACGGGCATATCAGTACAAGGTCTTACCCTTCGGGCTGGCCCTGTCGCCCCGCGTTTTCACGAAAGTCGCGGAGGCGGCCATTGCTCCCATGTGCGAGCGTGGTGTTCGCATCCTCAACTACCTCGACGACTGGCTTATTCTGGCCCAGTCGAGAGAGCAGTTGTGCGAACACAGGGACATGGTGCTCAGTCACCTCAGCCACCTAGGGCTTCGGGTCAACTGGGAAAAGAGCAAACTCACCCCCGGGCAGAGGATCTCTTTTCTCGGTATGGAGTTGGACTCGATCAGCATGACAGCGCGCCTCACCGAGGCCCGTGTCCAGTCAGTGTTGAACTGCGTGAGCACGCTCAAACGCAGAACAGCGGCACCACTGAAACTGTTTCAGAGGCTCCTGGGGCATATGGCATCTGCAGCCGCGGTTACGCCGCTCGGATTGCTTCATATGAGGCCGCTCCAACACTGGCTCCACGATCGAGTCCCGAGATGGGCGTGGCAGAGCGGCTCGTGCCGGGTCCAAGTAACTCCGCACTGTCGCCAAACTCTCAGCTTGTGGTCCGACCCTTCGTTCCTGCGGGCAGGTGTTCCCCTGGAACAAGTGTCCAGGCACTCTGTGGTCTCCACGGATGCCTCTACCACCGGCTGGGGGGCCACGTACAACGGGCATGCAGCTTCAGGTCTGTGGACGGGGCCTCAACTGCATTGGCACATCAACTGCCTCGAGTTGTTAGCAGTGCGTCTTGCATTGAGCCATTTCAAAACGCTGCTACTAGGCAAGCATGTACTGGTCCGTACGGCCAGCACTGCGACCGTTGCGTACATCAACCGCCAAGGTGGTCTACGCTCCTGCCGCATGTCACAACTCGCCCGCCATCTCCTCCTCTGGAGTCAGAAGCGTCTGAGGTCGCTTCGTGCCGTTTACATTCCGGGCCTGCTCAACCGTGCAGCCGACGAGCTCTCACGGCAGCAGGTGCTACCGGGAGAATGGCGACTCCATCCCCAGGTGGTCCAGCTGATTTTCAGGCGCTTCGGGACCGCTCAGGTAGATCTGTTTGCCGCCCCGGACACGTCTCATTGCCAGTTGTTCTATTCTCTGACCGAGGGGACCCTCGGCACGGATGCTCTGGCACACAGCTGGCCCCGGGGCCTTCGCAAGTATGCGTTTCCCCCAGTGAGCCTTCTTGCACAGACCTTGTGCAAAGTCAGGGAGGACGAGGAGCAGGTCTTGTTAGTTGCGCCGTATTGGCCCAACCGGACCTGGTTCCCGGAACTAGTGCTCCTCGCGACAGCCCCTCCCTGGCCCATTCCTCTGAGAGAGGACCTGCTCTCTCAGAGACGGGGCACCCTATGGCACCCGCGTCCAGACCTCTGGAAACTCCATGTCTGGTCCCTGGACGGGACGCGGAGGTTCTAAGTGACCTACCCCCTGCGGTAGTTGACACCATCACTTCCGCTAGAGCCCCCTCTACGAGGCGCCTCTATGCATTGAAGTGGAACCTGTTCGTTGACTGGTGCTCCTCTCATGAGGAGAACCCCCGATCTTGCTCGATCAGAGCCGTGCTTTCCTTCCTGCAAGAAGGGCTGGAGCGAAGGCTGTCTCCCTCCACCCTTAAAGTGTATGTTGCCGCTATTGCCGCACATCACGATGCTGTTGATGGTAAGTCTTTGGGAAAGCATGACCTGATCGTCAGGTTCCTGAGGGGAGCGAGGAGACTGAATCCTCCTCGCCCACTCTCTATACCCTCTTGGGACTTGTCTCTGGTCCTTTCGGCACTTCAGAGACCACCCTTTGAGCCTCTGCAATCAGCTGAGTTAAAAATTCTGTCCTGTAAGACAGTACTCCTGGTTGCATTGGCCTCTATCAAGAGGGTAGGGGACCTGCATGCATTTTCGGTCGACGAATCGTGCCTAGAATTCGGCCCGGATAACTCTCACGTCATCCTGAGACCCCGGCCCGGATACGTGCCCAAGGTTCCTACCACTCCCTTCCGGGACCAGGTAGTGAACCTGCAAGCGCTGCCTTCGGAGGAGGCAGACCCAGCCCTGGCTTTTCTCTGTCCCGTTCGCGCTCTGCGTCTGTATGTGGACAGAACGCAAAGCCTCAGGACCTCAGATCAGCTCTTCGTCTGTTACGGAGGCCAGCAGAAAGGGAAGGCTGTCTCCAAGCAGAGGATGGCCCACTGGATAGTGGATGCCATCGCCTTGGCTTACGAAGCCCAAGGCGTGCCCTGCCCGCCTGGGTTGAAAGCCCACTCCACTAGGAGTGTCGCTTCTTCCTGGGCGCTGGCTCACGGTGCCTCGCTGACAGACATCTGTAGAGCTGCGGGCTGGGCGACACCTAACACGTTCGCTAGGTTTTATAGCTTACGTGTTGAGCCGGTTTCTTCCTGTGTGCTCGCTTCTACTAGCCGGTAACACCGAAGTTCCCGCTCTAGTGTCGGCTTGCTGCGCCACTCCCTTCCTAGGAACGGATACGTGCGCTTTTTACTCCAGTCAAGTTCCCCATTGGCGAACCCTGTGAGTTCCTCCGCACCCCTTCGGCAGTCGGACGTTGCGGAGCGTCCGACGCCAGGCCTGGTGCTCGTATGCTTGTGTAACTTGTGCTAGGCTGGGTTCCATATGTGGTGATCCCTGCGGCGATCCCATATGTGTATTCTTCCACGACCAGCTCCCTGCGGTGAGCCCGTGTCTTCCCTTGGCAGAGTCTGCTCTGCCGTCACTGTACGGTGTGTCTCCCCCTTCGGGTGGAGCCACCCCAGTGACATTCCATATGTCGCACTGCCCCTTCGGCCAGTCCATATGTGTATTCTCCACATGTTACCTCCCTTCGGGCAGGATGTGGCTCCGCAGCGTCCTTTCCCCTGGAAAGGTACGCTTTCCCAGTGTTATCCGAGAGTTCACTGTGTGAGGTAGAATGGAACAGCAGTTGAACTCCCTCTACGCAGGTCTTCCGCCCCAGCAGTTGGGGGTCTGAGAGTCTTGCGTAGGGCGCTGGATGTGGCAGCAACCGTGGCGTTTTCCATGGGATCCCAATTACGTCGTCACGTCGACGTTACGTCAAACGTGAGCGACTGAAAGGGAACGTCTCGGTTACTGATGTAACCCTCGTTCCCTGAAGGAGGGAACGGGAGACGTAACGTCCCGTCGCCACCGTTGCTGACCTTCGCTGCATGGCCGTCACAAATCTCGGCTCCTCAGCGAAAAACAATGTGTGCGTGCGCCCGCTTCCTGTTTATACCCGCGCGGCGGGGCGGGGGCGCGTGACGCGATTCACGCACGCCAACTTTCATTGGCTCGTTCTGTAGACACTCGAAGTTGATAGGGCTCCCTGAAGTGATCCCAATTACGTCGTCACGTCGACGTTACGTCTCCCGTTCCCTCCTTCAGGGAACGAGGGTTACATCAGTAACCGAGACGTTTTCCCCCATGTTCATAACAATTCCCTTTAGACCAAAGCAAATTTTGTTGATTTTTTTTCAATTGATATCTATATTGTGCTTTATATTCCACTGAAGGGGATTGTTACGTCCTACGGTGTAATTTTATTTGATATCATTTTTTCTGTATGTTGTGTTTCAGAGCACTAGGTGGCAGTAGTGGTCGCTTCTCTGTGCAGGTAAAGCCAGGTGAAGGCGATCTCCGGCTCGGTTGGAGACTGGTCTTCTCCTCAGGGAAAAGAGTATAAAGCCACACTGATCTCCAGTTAAAGGAGGCCTGTTAGTTACTGCTGGTTGAGTTTGTTGGTTGTTTCTAAGCATTGCTGCTGTTCAGTTGTGACTGATTTAAAAACTTTCTCTTTTTTGCTGTTGTTGTTACCTTGTCTAAATAGTGCTGCGCTGAAGTAGACACCTTTTTGCTGTTCGCAACTGTTGACCTTTTTCCCTCTGTTTCTCTTGTAAATATGGTAAATATTCCTAACTTGGAAGTTCTAGGGAGTGTTCCGCTTTCTTTTATTTTTATAATTCTTTTCTCCTGTTTAAACTAGAGAGGGAGTCAGGGAATTATTGTGTTGTTTATTTCCTCTTACTCTCCTTAAGGAAAGTGTAGATTTGATCCCTACAGTCAGAGGCGTTTTGGTTTATGTATTTTCTTTGGGCTTTTCCCCCACTCCTGAAGTCTTTAAACTTCCTTACTTGAGTTACATCAATACATTTTGTTGTACCAGATTTCTGTTGGTTTTGGTGTAACTTTTGGAGCCATTTGTTTAGTTAATTTTAGTTTCTTTAATGTTGCTTTCCCTTATCCTAGACTGGGTGGATCGTAACACAGATAAAGAGAGTTGCTGATCTCATTTTTCTATCGAATCAATTAGTTTAGCATTTTTCTAGTTTATTACTGGATACAGAATAAGATATAATTTCACCTCTGATGACAACTTAAATTATCCCGCTTATTACACGGCTCTTTGCCACATAAGTAAATAATTAGACATGAAATATTGATCTGAGTTGAACTATTTTATTAGCTCTTCAAACGCAAAGCTTTTGAACTCTGCTCATATTAAAATGAGAGATATATGAGAATCACAGCTAAGTCTCCTGAGTGTGATGTTTCAATAAAGCAACTTAGTTTCCTTAAAGTCTGAGCTTTATTAACATCAAAGCTTTAACTGTACATGCAAACACAAACTGGGGTTTTTCCTTCAGCATCAGCAACTGAACTCTTAACAAGCACTCGGTCGCCACCTAATGGATAAGAGACACATTACCTATAACACATTCAACTGTTTTATATCACATCACCCTTCCTTATGAGTTCCTTAACAAATGTAACATTGAACTATGAAATTACTGTAGTTAGAAAACAACATTTCTTTTCACTTTTTTTTAATGAATGTTTTCTCTTTTATCTCACAAAGTCCTTGTATGTCTGTGGAGATGTGACAGTTCCAGACCTTGTTTTCACCCTTTTCGGTGTTATTATTGTAGTGTGACTGGAATCAGACTCGGGTAGACCAGTTCCTGGGTGTTCTGCACTGGAATTACTGGGACGTTATCAGTTGATCCTGACCATGAACTTCCTTTGGCCCCTGTGTGTGTTGACCTGAAGCTGGCTCATTGTCACTGACTGTAGGCATCAGGAACCTCTTCCAGCATGGCCAGTACCCTGGAGCAGTGGGCCACTGGTTTCAGCTGGCCGTCATGGTCCTGCAGCGAAACGCCCGAGACCGGAGCGGCTTGCGTCTGCGCGGACGACTGTGGGCTTTAGCATCAGAGAACGCTAGCACAGGAGCTTCTGTGACCCAGGAACCTGAACTGAGTCTGCCGTATCAGCCACTGTTCTGTGTTTTTAGATTCAGGAAAAACAGCAGGATTCATTGATTTCTATTTATGAAAATGAACAGTACGTGAAGACGATGTATGAAGAGGAGGCAGCTCCACATTAGTAAAGACTGTCGACAGGAGACAGCTGAGAAACAAATGAATCATTTGCAATCACAAGATCTACTAAAGAATGACCTTTTCTTGTGTGTTGGAAACACTAATAAACTGTGTAAGATTAAAACAATCCAGTAGAAATAAAAAGTCCCTTGTCATCGCACAGTCATTTTGGTCAATGTGTATATTAAAATCCCCCAAAATAAGAATCCTCTTGAATTAAAACACAGCATTGACAACAGTTCAGCAAACTCAGACAGAAATGCTTCATGTGCCTCTGGTGGTCAGTGGACGGCAGTGATGACAGCGGCTTTAGAGGCAGAAATGCTCAACTCAAGGCATTCGAGTGATGTAAACCGCGGCACACATACAGTGCGGATGTTAAACTGCAGTTTGTGAACCACAATAATCCCGGTCTGGTTGAACAATGTTTTATTTAAATTCAGATTGGATTATGTTGGTAATAAGCACTCACCTAATGCTAAAAGAAGTTTCTAACTTAAAACCAAATACAGCCGCGTTAACATTAAAACTAAGAGTGGAGCGGCAAGCGCAAGCGGAACCCCCGACGGGACGGCGGCCCAGGCCCGAACAGGGACAGGACATGGCGATTACCCTAACCCTAACCCGGGCCGTGGGGCTTTTGGGTTTAACGTAAAAACAACCATCCAGACATACAGTGTAACTACTGACTCTAATGGCTCTTTTAACGAATCAATCAAAGACTCGCAAACTCAAGAGTTCCCTGTCCGAATCAGTCTGATAAATCATTCACTGAAAGAACTGAATATGACTCCTGAATCTGACTCTTTTTTGTTAATAAATGACATTTAAAATGAATTACAGACATCCTTAAATTAATCAAAGATGATATGATCAGTCTTAGAGAATATTTAAACAAAATATCGGCTGTCCAGCATATGGATTAATCTGATAGTACAACCCAAAATACTTATACCAAAAACTGCAAAACTATCCTGAACGCTGCAGACGTCAGCAATACAACATTGACAACTGAAGTAGACTTTATTTCTTTTTAGTGTTACATTACAGTACACAGCTACACAAATCACTAAAGAACGTTGTGTTTCTGGTTTAAGGCAAGAAGACAGAAGATATCATGTATATGCGTTCATTTAGTAGACATGTAAGGCAGTAAATAGTAAACATCATACTTTAAAAAAACAATATGATTGTTCAGCTTGATATTAAGACCATAGAAATATAACAGCACAGAAATGGTTTATCTTTGGAGCATGAAGGTTGGTTTGTGTCTTTACATGGTTCCTCGTGAGGCTGAGTTCGCTTCTACTGTACAGTCCATTTGGTGCAAAAAGTACATTTCGATCAAACCCAGAAATCTCAGGACAGTATACAGATGCTCTAGAAGTCTCTGTCTCTGTCTCTGTCTCTGTGTGTGTGTGTGTGTGTGTGTGTGTGTGTGTGTGTGTGTGTTTCTGTATAAAAGCTAAAACATTACTGGACTTATCATGGAATTTGTGGTTTTCAAGTCTGTTACACTCTATGAACAAAATGTGAATAATGTTCCACAAAGTTAACGCTTGCTCAATGCACAGATACTGAATGTCCTATCAAGCACCTTTAAATATGAAAAGCGTCAAATGTACAAAAGACTTAGAAGATTAGAAAAATACAATCATACAATGAATGTGAAAACATGAAATATCATGGTACATTAGAGTAAAAGAGTTAAAGGCTCACGTACAGAAGAATCACTGAAGGCCGTCCACTTAAAAGAAGCTTGAACGTTTCAAAATTCCCAAAACTAATATAAATGTTTTAAATTTAAATGTATAAGGATCAGACGAGGATCTAATTGCATTGTGACCTCTGATTACATTTTGTTCTAATAATTGAAATATTCATTAAATGAATCATGTTCCTATAGGTCCTTGTCTAAAGATCCTCACGATTTTTCCCGTATTTAGGCTTTGTTATAAATTAAGGAGATATTTTCAGTCACATGAAACTGCAAACAAAACAACCAGAACCTTAAGGGTTGAAATAAACCATATTAAATATCACGTTTCAATAAAAACATCCAGCAGCCCTTTTATGGTCAGAACGGTAAGTTGTTGATTCAGGTGAGGTGTTTAATCCCTATGAGCATTTCATCGATGTATAGAAACAGTTCAGTTTGTTTTAATGTGATGGTTTGTGTAGATTATTCATAGGCTAGAAACGTACTCGGGTGTGTAAACGTGAATGCTTGGCCAACGCACTGCGAGCGTGTGGTTTCGTACCGTACATACTGTAACATTTGATCTTGCTATCAATCTATGGTAATAAAAAGCCTTCATGACTCAAAGGGGTGATCGAGTTACGATGTCTGTTACGGGCAGGTAAACTACTTTACACTGATGTGAAACTCTCTGACGCAGTGACGCATGAACTCAAGCTCGCGTATCCAGAAGTGTGTGTGTTCACATACTTGCGTAGAGTGTGTTTCAGGCCTTAGCACTGTCCTAGCCAACAGGGAACGTTCTCAGAACTTTGTCTAATGTTGTGGCAAGGTTCTGAACAAACGTTCTTCTGGTAACGTTAATAGAATGTTTGTTCAAAGTTATCTGGTCTTTAATGACGTTCTTAACACATCTGCACAACATGCATCGTTCATGGAACTTCTTTCTGAAATGTTTTAGTTGGACGTCCGTCTAAAGTTTTTTAAATGTTACTTGTTTCAGAACGTTCAGAGAACATTCAAAAGTAACATTGCCATAATGTTTGCAGAATGATACAGTGGAGTGTTCCCTTAACGTTCACATAACCAAGAAAAACATTTTTGAAAAATTTTTGAAACTACGTTTCGAATGTTGAGAGAACATGCCGAAATAACGTGTTCATAGCCTAACAGGAACATTGGCGAAACGTTCTTAGAACATATTTAGTTAGCTGGGTTTCTGTGATTAGTAAAGCTCTTGGTGGCTGTGAGGGAAATGAATATGATGAGAAGAAGCGTTGAGCACATAATCAGAGTGAAGAACTGTACAACACGAAGGCAAAGGCAGTGAGGCTTCAGACCCAACGGCACGTCTTCGTCAGGGGAATGTAAGGACAGGAACGTCAGTAGTTCTTGCAGGGCGTGTGCGATATGGAGCGCGAGCGAGTTAGAGGACCGTGACGCATCTCCTCACTCGTCACGCTGTCCTCGCTCCGTGTCTTTCCCTGCTCCTCTTTCATGAACAGGTCCATCATGAGGATCTTCTCCTTGTGGATCTGTAAGCTGATGTCTTTGGGAATATCTGGGATTATCCAGTCCACAACATCACTCATCAGCATCACCACATTCTGCACAAATAAATCACAAGTTGACCAGAATTTAGCGTGATTTTAACTGATGTTCTGTACACACTTAAGGTAGCACTGCACTTATACTGTGAGTCTCGCACTGATGAGCCTTTAGATATTAGACACTCACCTGAAAGACAATGACAAATGCTAGTCTGGCTGCCAACACTGCCCAGAACTCCTTGGAGATCTCGTACGGCGTCGGAGACCACGGAGGCTCTCTGTAGTCTTTATACCTGGAGGAGATGTCATTAAGCGTGTGTCGAGAGGTAACGGAGCCGTTCTGAGAGCACTTCATACCTGCAGATGTCCACACGGAAGCCCAGGTGGAAGGGCTCCACGGGGGCGGTGCCGTTCTGGAAGTGACTGACGTTAAAGTAAGACAGCGTGTGGTTGACGAAGCCGTGCATCGAGCCGTCCGGACTGTACATGTACTGATAGACCAGCCGGGGAATGAAGTCCGACGTGAAGGAGATCACGAATGCCTGCAGGAAAGATGACAGTTTAGAAGAAGTTTTTGACATGCTATTGTACAAAGGTGGCGTATCAACGGGAGCAGAAAATAATAAATGTAGAAAAATACTAAGTATGAACTAATGAATCATGATTAATGTGTAGAATCTTCAGCTTTTAGAGTTTTACTTCTTCTGAACAGTTTTACAACCTTAACTTTTCAAGTGAAGCTTGCCAAAGACAGGAACAGTGCAAACATAAACTGTTGTAATGCGACTCTTAGAGTATTTGTGGAGTAACTTTAGTTTATACTGTTCTGCCTCCACTTTCAGTTAATAAGTTAAAGTGAAATATGGAAAAATTAGAATCTACTTTTTCTAAAAATCTAGATTAAAAAGTTTGTCGAGACTTGGGAAAGGCTTGGGAGGGTTTGGACCAGAAAGTTTGAAGAAGTTTAAAGTAGTTTGAAGTATTACATTATTACTTGATTTTGTCTTTCTTGATCACTTTATAACAATATAATATTGTGTTGCCGTCACATGCAAAATAATCAATTATCAAATAATTGTTCTGGGTGGTTGTTATAGATAGATAGATAGATAGATAGATAGATAACACTCAGATTCAGTTACACTCTAACGGCTAATATCGCCCACAACCCACTGCGATGTGAACTAGGATTCGATTAGAACTACAAACACGAGTAAAAAGTGTTAAAAAAACTACAAACATGACGGATCTGCAAGACGGACGGTTGAGCAGAGCGGTGCAGATAAAGGGGTTTAAATGATTAATAATCAGTAGCCTATCTAACCTGACTAAACAACACTGCTATGACCAGCGCGAGTCTCCTCGACAGTGATCGTCCGGACAGTCGGAGCTGAAATCTCCAGAACCGGAGCTTGAGGCCACTGCTGTGAAGACTTCTCTAGTCTGTAAATACTATTGCCCTATTTGGATTGTACTTGTTTCTCATGGGGACACGAGGTAATTTCAACATTTACAGGGGTTAGTCAGTGACTTTATTGCTTTCTGAAACCAGAATGTTAGTGTTTTTCTCCAGCCACCCTAGTAAAAATTCCTGGTGGAATTACATCCAAGGTCGTCGGGAAATTTAACTGCCGTCCAAATCCACATCTCAGAGATTATAAGAGAGGATCAATCCTGAAGGCATTTTGCTGAGTGTCGTGCGATAACTGTTGCTCTCCGTGGAGATGTGCACACACTTTAAAGACAGAGACTTATTACTAAAATGCTGGAAACCGTTTAAAAGAGTAATGTTATGTCCCTGATATAACAGCGGGAGCTGTTCAGAACAAAAGCACGCAAACCTTTGAAACTATTTCTACTCATTTCGACATTTTTTAAATGATATCCATCATTACGAGAGATAAAATGCTATACAGAAACAATACAGAGGATATTATTTTCCTATAGTTCAAATAAATATGAATTTATTTAAATATGAAAGCAGCGTGTTCCCGGGTTCATAGGATCCCAGAATTCAGGTGTCACTCAGAGTTATATTTTACAGACGTCTCCATGAGGATCAGTTCTTATCCGAACATGTCTTACTGACTGAGAAATGTTCAAGTGAGGGTTGACATGCACATTTGACTAGTGCCAGGACAAGAGAAGTAATTCAAGAGCCGTCTACTCAAACCCTTCTTCATAACGGCAGCGTCTAGAATATAAAGTGCTGTATGCGAAGGAGAGTCTCGCCGTTCAAAGGTTAACGTGATCCGCTAGCATTAGAAGGACCAATAACACACACTTACATTGACAATCACTGCCACTTTTGCGACTCCTCTGAGAATATTATACCAGATTCCTGTAAAGACATCATGAACAACACCATCAGTGAATCAGGACTTTGAGGTGAACCTCGTATAACACACACATTCAGCTGCTGATATTATGGAAAGATTTGCAGGAATATTCCAGCTCAATAATATAATCTATAAATAGTCCATAAATATTCCATTCTTTTTCTCAAGTTCAAATGTTTTGTGAAGATATTGGACAGAGATGCCACGGATGCTGATCACATAACTGATAATATAAGCTTCATTATATGATTGTGTAAATACAGACCGATGTCTTTGCCTCTGGCTGCATCTGGTCTTCTGAGTTCTCCCACAAACTTCTTGGCATCCAGACGTATTTCAATGATGTTGTTGAGGAGGGCAAACAGAGGCGCCAGCGGGAAAGATGCCACAAACAGAGTCACAAAGCCAAACTGGATTACTGCAGGAATGAACAGTAATAATTACTGCAGTAATATTAGAAACTCGCCATCATCACACTGCATACAGCTGAGGCTTCATCACAAGCTCATCACAGCTCATGAGCCAGTGTCTCTAGTCATAGCTGGACCAGTACTAGTTCTTAATAAGCATTGAGAAAAGAGCTGCACCATTCTGTTCCAGTGAAATACACATGAAAAAGAGAAGTGATGAAGAGTTAGTCTGGTCGGATGCTTTGGTTCTGTACAGACACTCACTCATCTCCATGTACTCGGGCGTGAGGCCAGCGAAGGGCTCCAGGAAATGATCCGTCTCATATCGCTGTAACTTCTTCTCATGTTCCTCTTCCTGGAAAGAGCGTCTCTTGGATTTAATGTATCTGATCAGCTTCTTCAGTTTACTGCAATAAAGCAAATACAACCCAAACCATGGCAATGCAAACGGTTCAGCATGTCCATAAAGCCTGTCGTGTTTAGGAGTGTGTGTACTCACGGGACGCCGATCTCAAACAGGTTGTTCTGGATGAGCTGTTTCCCGAGCATTGTGATGCTGAGCTGAATGCAGAGCTCCATGAGGCAGCCGCCGTGAGCGCACTGATCAAACACATCAACACACAGCCGTCATTCACCCGCCACAATCACTCCTCACAGAACACGCGCTCATGACTCATACCTCCTCCATGCGGTAGGACTCGAACACGTAGAGATAACTGCCAGGACGCCCACCGAGCCTGTGCGGAAACACGGCCATCAGAGTCTGGCTTCAGCATCAACACACTCACATGCAGCGTCAGGCTTTAATGACCAGAAATCAGCAGACAGAAGCACATGCAGATCATCACTTACTATTAGATTATGGACGCTCGTTTCCGCCACAGAATAAAATAAATAAATAAATCTCACAATTCTGAATTTATTTCTCTCAAGTCTGACTTTTTCTTGTAACTTTGCATTTATAACTCACAATTCAGACTTTTTTTCCTCGCAATTTCGAGATTATTTCTAGTTTATATATCTCAATTAATTGTTTATATAGTTTATATAAGTTTATATATCACAATTATAACTTTTTGCATTGCCATAAATCCCACAATTCTGAAAAAAATTCTTGCAATTCCAAGTTTATATCTCGTAATTCTTACTTTTTCTCACAATTGCGAATTTATACCTCACAATTCTGACTTTATTTCTCACAATTGTGACTTTATTTCTTTCAATTCTGACTTTTTTCTCACAATTCTAACTTTTCTTGCAATTTTGAGTTAATATCCCACAATTCTGACTTTATTTCTTACAATTCTAAAAAATGTATTGCAATTCCAAGTTTATATCTCGCAATTCTTACTTTTTCTCACAATTTCGAGTTTAAATCTCACAATTCTGACTTTTTGTCTCACAATTCTGAGTCTATTTCTCGCAAGTCTGACTTTTTCTCACAATTTCACATTTATATCTGACAATTCTGACAATATTTCTTTCAATTCTTACTTTTTTCTTGCAATTCTAAATTTATATCTCGCAGTTCTTACTTTTTCTTGCATTTCGAGTCTATATCGCACAAATCTGACTTTATTTCTTGCAATTCCAAGTTTATATCTCGCAATTCTTACTTTTTCGAGTTTAAATCTCACAATTCTGACTTTTTGTCTCACAATTCTGAGTCTATTTCTCGCAAGTCTGACTTTTTCTCACAATTTCACATTTATATCTGACAATTCTGACAATATTTCTTTCAATTCTTACTTTTTTCTTGCAATTCTAAATTTATATCTCGCAGTTCTTACTTTTTCTTGCATTTCGAGTCTATATCGCACAAATCTGACTTTATTTCTTGCAATTCCAAGTTTATATCTCGCAATTCTTACTTTTTCTCACAATTGCGGAATTATACCTCACAATTGTGACTTTTTATCTCACAATTCTGACAACATTTTTTCAATTCTTACTTTGTTCTCGCAATTCTAAGTTAATATCTCGCAATTCTTACTTTTTCTTACATTTCGAGTCTATATCCCACAAATCTGACTTTTTTTCTCTCAATTCCAAGTTTATATCTCACAATTCTGACTTTTTATTGCAATTTCGAGTTTAAATCTCACAATTCTGATTTTATTTCTTGCAATTCCAAGTTTATATCTCGCACTTCTGGCTTTTTTCTCGCAATTGCAATTCTAGATAGAATGGTGAGATATAAACTTGACATTGCACGAGAAAAGTCAGAATTGTGAGATAAAAAGTTGCAATTCTTTTTTTTTTCTTTTTTTTTTTGTGCCTGAAACAAGCGTCCATGAAGGATATTGAATACCCACCTGCCTCTGAAAAATGCGATGTATATGATTGGAGTGAACGCATTCACAAACTTCAGGATGAAGGTTTTGAAGATCAGCCTTTCTTCAAAGCTCTTGTCTGTTTTAGGAACCTCTGAGAAGACCAACATAAGACAAATGATTGAAGTAACCCTTCTGTTTTATGTTTCACACATGACACTCAGCTGGCATTAAGCAGTGCTAGACGAAGCGACTGACCGAGGACAGTGAGCCAGCGTGCCACGGCCCCGTACACCTCGTCCAGGATGAGAATTGTCACAGGTCGGGGTGGGCCAAGCCAGACTGCGCTCACCCCTAAACCACTGTCACCCAGAGGAGCGTATCAAGGAGGAGGCAAGAGGCAGGAGTAAAAGGAATGGCAACTTTATTTTCTATTAAAAAGCAATTAAGAAATCCTAATCTAAAATTCCTTGTCTCCTTCTTCCCAGGAACCCGGAACAGCACCGCCGCGGGTATGGACCGGCGAGAATCTCAGGTGAGGATCACAGGTGAGTAAGGATATCAAGGCTCACTTCCTTCACGGACTGGTGTCAGACTCCCAGTGGGAAAGCGTTGGACAGGTGCGTATCACAAGTGAGTAGAGAGAACGGGGATCACTTCCTTCACAGGTGAGTGTCAGACTTACAGTGAAAGGGCGTTCGACAGGTAAGTGTCACAGGTGAGTAGAGGGATCACGGCTCACTTCCTCACAAACTGGTGCCAGACTCACAGTGGGAGAGCGTTAGACAGGTGGATATCACAGGTGGGTAGAGGAATCACGGCTCACTTCCTCCACAGACTGGTGCCAGATTCGCAGTGGGAGAGCGGTAGACAGGTGAGTATCACAGGTGAGTAGAGGGATCACGGCTCACTTCCTCGCAAACTGGTGCCAAACTCACAGTGGGAGAGCAGTAGACAGGTGAGTATCACAGGTGAGTAGAGGGTTCAAAGTGCACTTCCTTTCCAGACTGGTGCCAGACTCGCAGTGGGAGAGCAGTAGACAGGTAAGTATCACAGGTGAGTAGAGGGATCACGGCTCACTTCCTCGCAAACTGGTGCCAGACTCACAGTGGGAGAACGTTAGACAGGTGGATATCACAGGTGAGTAGAGAAATCACGGCTCACTTCCTCCACAGACTGGGGCCAGACTCACAGTGGGAGAGCAGTAGACAGGTGAGCATCACAGGTGAGTAGAGGGTTCAAAGTGCACTTCCTTTCCAGACTGGTGCCAGACTCACAGTGGGAGAGCAGTAGACGGGTGAGTATCACAGGTGAGTAGAGGGATCAAGGCGCACTCCCTTCACAGACTGGTGCCAGACTCTCAATGGGAGAGCGTTAGACAGGTGAGTGTCACAGGTGACAGAATCGGCTTCAACAGCAATACACAGTTCTCACATGGGTTGCAAGAGACGGATAACTTCACACCATGCAGGTAGGCTTCAGGGCTGCAGCAGCCTCAAGGTCACAGACAGAGCGGGGTTTCTCTAGAACAGACAGAATCAACTTCAACAGCAATACACAGTTCTCACATGGGTTGCAGGGGACGGATAACTTCACACCATGCAGGTAGGCTCAAAACTGCAGCAGACTCGGGTCGCAGGCTGAGCGGGGCTTCTCCCGGACAGACAGAATCAACTTCAACAGCAATACACAGCTCTCACGTGGGTTGCAGGGGACAGATAACTTCACTCCGTGCAGTTGAACTTCAGGGCTGCAGCAGACTCAAAGGCACAGACAGAGCAGAGCTTTCTCTAAGGCAGACGAAATTAAGACTTCACACAGCAGTATACAGTTCTCACGTGTATTGCAGGGGACAGGTAACTTCACACCATGCAGTTGGGCTTCAGGGCTGCAGCAGACTCCAAGTCCCAGACAGAGCAGAGCTTTCTCTAGAACAGACAGAATCAACTTCAACAGCAATACACAGCTCTCACGTGGGTTGCAGGGGACAGATAACTTCACACCGTGCAGTTGGGCTTCAGGGCTGCAGCAGACTCCAAGTCACAGACAGAGCAGAGCTTTCTCTAGAACAGACAGAATCAACTTCAACAGCAATACACAGCTCTCACGTGGGTTGCAGGGGACAGATAACTTCACACCGTGCAGTTGGGCTTCAGGGCTGCAGCAGACTCCAAGTCACAGACAGAGCAGAGCTTTCTCTAGAACAGACAGAATCAACTTCAACAGCAATACACAGCTCTCACGTGGGTTGCAGGGGACAGATAACTTCACCCCGTGCAGTTGGGCTTAGGACTGCAACAGGCTCAAAGTCGCAGGCTGAGCGGGGCTTCTCTAGGACAGACAGAATCAACTTCAACAGCAATACACAGTTCTCAAATGGGGTGATGTTATCTCGCAGAGGTTCTTCTTTCTAGACACCGCACGTAGATGTAAGCAATCTCACTCAGCTCTCACGGTAGATAGTAGACCCCCAGGACGCATGGGCGGTTGCACAGCAATAAAGATATTCTTCCACACACACACACTGAAATCCAACTCTAAGCATGCAATCGTGAGGGGAAACGTCAATTTAAACACTGCAACTTCACTCTTCTAGTGCGCATAAGGCCAGCACTCACCCGCAAGTCCTGGTCTACCGCACTGATGATCGCCAGGGGCGGACAGAACACTCGAGAGATTTTTCCTCGCGGTCACAGACGGACTTCACTTCGCTGAACTCCAATCGGGGAGAGGAGGTGAGAGATCGACAAAGAATCAGTATTTCACTCGGTGAAGGGTGTACACATGCTCCAAACACTTCAATCCAATACCCAATTTAGTGGAGAACACAATGCAATTATGAGATTCAGTTTGTTAACTACTCATCTCTCTCTTCTCCAGCTCAGTCAGCGCGTTTCATTCCTCTGGGCCGTCCTCGCGTCCTCTCAAACAACGCTCCTCTTCCTTCAAGACAACCCCTCAACTGCAGTGCCCATAACCAATTCCCCACGAGAGAGAGACCACCAACGATCGGGGGGGAGGACGATCCAGATCAACAGGGCAGAAGAACAACACAGCACCACAGCATGGCACAGTACACCCAGCCTTCTCCTCCTCGTGTGTTTTATCCTCTCTAAAAGCGGGAGTGGCCTCAATCAGACGCTCAGAGTGAAGTCCCTACACCTGTCGCCAATCTGCCGTTTAGTTGTCATGACGACCAACACTCATACAGATCTGGAGCTGTTTGTCACCCCGTGACAGAATCACCACCAGGTTGATGATGGCCGCTGTGGTTTTAACCGTCAGCCTGACGTTGGAGCGGGTCACGGGGTTCGAGCTCATGGCGAGAGCGGCTTTGGTGGAGATCCGGTATAAAATCACACCAAACACTATAGCAAACGTCACACCGATCTGTAGAACAGTGAGGATGCACTTCATTCAGCGTGTTTTATTTAAATGAAGACAGCGATCATGAGTACACAACTGAAAGCACAACCAGATGAACACCAGCATTTAATCTGTGAAAAACAAGATAAAATGCTATGCTCTCAAATGAAGCCATGATATGATGATGAAAGTAAGATTAAGTACTTGTTAAATGTACTTACTATAGCAATTACAGTCAATTATGCACAATTACATGCAACTAACCCTAAACCAAACCCTAATCCTATCCTAGTTGTTAATTTATATTACTCAGTACTTCAGTTTAAATTAACACTGTAACAAGGACACCTTAAAATAAACTGTATCATATTAAATCAATAATTGATGGTGTTGTTCATTTACAAATTATTGCTTCGAGTCTCACATGATGAAAAAATATTAACGAAAAACAATATAAAAGTTACTATGAATCTTTCAGTGCATAAACATAATTATTTTAGTTTAATAGTAACTTTGATATGTGCTTTGTCTTTTGATTTGAATAGTTTTTGTTATTAAATGTTTTTAAGAGTTTCAGTCACAACTCTTGGTGTAGCTGCCCATCAGACTGTGTGGAGAAGCTGGAGGCGTTTGGCCCAGTCCTCGCTATACTGAACTATTTCTGTTCATGTGTATTTTTGGGATGTCTCAAAAGCTTCAGTGTTTGACCGTAAGGTCGTGATTCTGGGCCAGTGTTTTGCTTTTATTGCCATTTGTTGCAAGTTTGAGATAACAGCAGATGCCTGGATATTCTGCTGGAGAACTTATGTCTGCATGATGGGGATCAAGACAGCCAAGTCTCGAAACTAACTGTGTGACACATTTGAGGATGAGAAAACAACTGTTCAAATCAGGAATAATTATCAAAGACTTTCAATAGACAGCTGGAACCTCATTTAAAGCAAACTAGTTGAAAGACTATCTGGAATCTGGAGTCATTAACAGGTGTAAGACTTGAGAATAAACAACAAACAATATAGGAAAAAAATTAAGATTCAGATTTCAGTGGGCAATAAATATTGACCGACACTACCTCTCCAATGTTTGGGTTTTTAAATGTTTTTGTAAAGAGTATTTTATGCTTACCAAGTCTGTAATACTGAAATATTAAAAATGTAACAATACTAGTAGTACCAAGTACTGACTCATTACGGTAACCAATACTTTCACACACCACTTGTGTTTGTGCAAAGGTTTTGAAAGGCAAATGTGTATTTGCAGCGTTTAGCACTGTTTATTATGAGTGATTTATCTGTGCACATTATCATTATTGTGCTAAATTCATGTTCCTGGTAATCTTGAGTCAGAATAACTTCCTCTTGGATCTCTTCTCTTCTCTGATGACGAGGGCGGGGCTATAACCTGTCACTCACAGGAGATCCACCAATAGAAAACCACAACCATCCCATCAATTCTCCAATGACAAAATAAGTGAGTATGAAGGCGCCTGAGTTGCACGTCATCAGCTTGTTTGTCTTCAGGATTTGCTTGTTTGTGTGCGCGTGTAAGATAAGAGTCTGGCGGAGCGCATGCGACTCTCGAGGGAGCTGGATGGAGAAATCTTTCTCCTTGATGCTTGTATCTCACACTCTGATCTCGTTGGTCTGCCGATGAGGCAGTCGTAGAGAAGTTCACAGAGCTGGGGTCTCAGTCAGCAGCTTTCAGGAGATAGATCCCTCGCTGGGGGTCCGTGAGGGCTGAAGGTTACCCCCTTAGAGTTGATGCAGGGTGAACAGAAGAGATTCCCTCTGCTTTATTTACCTCCCTCCCCAACTACTGTTGGGTTTTGGCGTAGGGATGTATGCTCCCCTTTGATGGGTGCTCTACTATAGCCCTGGTTCGACAGTAGTAATAAGCAGAGGAAGGTCACCTGCGGGCATCCCTCCTTCTCTGTCGCACACTACGGTCTAGTGCTAATTAAAAAGAAGAAGCGCTAGCCATAGTGGGTCTTTGGCGGAGTGCCTTGACTCGAGGCAGTGTATGAGCTGCAGTGTCTAACTGAGGTTTTAGCACCTTACATGCTTCCTTCGGTAGACTGCTCTAGAACCCCTTAGGGTAGAGCAGGGTGAGCTGACCCACGATGGCCAGTTCACAAGAGTCCCTCTGTTTCCTAGTTGTTGGGTCTTGAAGAAGGGATATATGCTCCCCTTTGGTGGGGTGATCCTTAGGGGAAGATCAGTGTTACAAACTGATGAGTATAGGTGGATCGCCGATATCATTGTAGCGTTCTATAGTTTAGCCATAAACTATAGTGAGTCCTGGAGAAGTGCTTCACTCAAGTCAGAGTATGAGCTCTTCTCCCCTAATCAATCTAGGATCATTAACATGGAGTAGAAGCTCCTCTTCGGTAGGCTACTCCCCAAGAGCCTTCTCTAATGCTGGTGAGATATGCCTGTGTGTGTGTGTGTGTGTGTAGTGTGTGTGTGTGTTAGGGCTGAGTGTGTAGTCAGGGTTGAGTGTGTAGTGTGCAGTGAGTGTGTGTTAGGGTTGAGTGTGTAGTGTGCAGTGAGTGTGTGTTGAGGTTACGTTACCATTGTCCATTCTGTCACCTTCATCTGTTCTGTCTTCAAAGTTTCCAGGGTATCTGACTGCAGTGATCTGTACAGTGACTCCATGTTGGGTTTAAGCATTTTTCCCTCATGGCATCTCAGTGACTCTAACCATGTGCCGTCTGTCTGTGTCTTCTGGGATTGTGTTCTGAGCGAGACATCTTTGTAGAGTGGGCCTCGTCTTCTCCCATGGAATTTTAAATGTCGAAGTGTTTTATGTTTTATTTTGCAAAGGAACACTGCACTGTGGTGAAGTCATTATTGAGGAGACTTCCAGTTCAGTTACTGGAGTTAATGTCAGTGTAATTGTGTCGCTTGCTGCATTGTAACATTGTTTTAAATCATCCTCTGTTAGAAATCTGAAGTCGTCTGAGGTCCTTATGCCAATGTTAGAGAGATGTTCAAGAAGACATGTCAGTGTCTCCTCGCTCAAGTGGGCAAGAGTGCTCTTTATGATTGACTCCATGTCGTCTTGTGACCTAAACAGATAGGAAGTGGTGTTTTGGTTTGATAGGGGTATCTGGGAAAATATCCACTCACATCTGAAGATACTCCCTGAGGAGAACCTTGCATCACTGCCAACAAGCTTCATCTGAGATATACTCCTGTTTAACTGAGTGTATGTGAAATGCTTTACCGATACAAAGTGCTTGATGTACAAAGCAAGATCGGTCGACACACTCCCCTGGAAAAGATCATGCCCTAAACATGGTGGAAGGCCCGGCTGGCAAACATGAAAGTGTCTCAAACGATTGAAACAGAATCAAATTTCACACCCAGATTTCTGTGACCCAGTGACAACCCTCTCACACTGGTCTTATAGGCCTCTTGAGTCCTCAGAGGACCAATTATTGTAGGCTCCCTTTCAAAGTCGTCTCTATGTAGCATACAGTACCGACAGAAGTTCTTGCTTTTGCAGAAATTTCCAGTAAATCCTCCCACAGAATGGGATCCCAAGTTGTCACCTTCAGTTGCTATGAGAGCACCTTGCAGTTTCTCACCATCATCCAAAATAATTCCAGATTCCTCAATATCCCTTAAATCATTAACAAGGCGAGAGAATGCCAAGTCTTGCCCAACAAACTGTAAATCCTGTTCTCTGCAAAGCATCACTAACTGCATGGGATCTATAGAGGACCTATTATATGGCAGAATTTCACCCAAGGTAAGGTATACAGTAAAGGTAAGGTATACAGTAAAGGTAAGGTATACAGCCAGACGTTTATGGATTTTTTTTTGTCAGATCCAAGGGGATTTGCAACCTCTAATGCATCCTGGTACAGAATTATGGAGAAAGATGTAATGAAACACTGGGTCCTCCCTCGAAATTGGGTGTCTATCAGCTATGATTTGGGCATTTAACACTTAATTTAAAAATTAAATTTTTTATTTTTTTTTACAAAATACGGCAACCGCGAAGGAGAACGCGAGTGAGAATATCGAGGAGCGCGAGTGAGACGATCGGGAAGTGCGAGTGAAGCAGGAGTGAAAGACGGAAAAAACTGTTTTCTAGTGATTCACTTGCTTTTACGTGGACTGCAGTTGACAAGTGTCGAGGTGAGCTGAGAGGATCTGAACCAAACTTGTGCTGTCACGAGTTTCAAGCGTGATCGCAGCTGAACTGCGTGACATGAGGAGTGGCATTGCTCATTGTGCTGACTGCTGTGTGTGACCCAAGCAGGGCCGTCGCTAGTGGGGTGAAAGGTGGTGACAGTTATAGGAGCCCCCGCTGCCCAGAGGGCCTCACAAAATCTAGCAGTTATACTATATAGGGCCCTGTTGTATGAATAATTCTAATATTTATATGAGTTGTATGCCTGAGATTTAAATGAAAACCACAAAAACATGCAATTTGGTTGAATATTTTTTCCAAAAATATATTCTTCTCTCACCTCCCTAAAAATGGTTTAGTCCGATCTAAAGTGTTTATTAATTATTCAGTCAGTGACAAACATCAGATCGACCCAATAAAATTATAAGTCCCACCCTAGTTTGTGAACAGAACCAATCAGAGTTGAGGCGGCAGTGCCTGAAGTTAACGATGGACTTGTGGAAGAGCAGGAGACTGACTGACTGAAAATTTCGGGGAAAAGAAAACATAAATCAGGGTACCAGAAACGCCATGAACAGAAGGAGAGGGAGGCCAGGAGAGTTGTTGTATCCCAGTCGATCAAGACGTTAAAGACAGGTTGTTGGGAATAAGAAAACTACCGTCTCCAGCCTGCCGGGTACTGTCACTTTTCATTATCTGCGCGCTCCACAATCGACCGAATGATTACGTGGTCAAAATTCCTGTCTTTTTACACTATTGTAAAAAGAGTTTAAAAACTTGACACGAGTCAGGACGCATTGCATTATTATCCTGACCTGCCGACTGATGATGTATTTATTACATTAAAAAAAAACACGAATACAACACACTGCACTTGGATGAATACATTTATTAGCTTTATTTAATAATATTACCAGTTCCATATGATCTTTATTAAAAAATAAGACAATAAATTATTTTATTTGTAAAATTTGACTGCATTCTTGTCAATTTCTAAATGTTTACTTTTTGATTTATGAATTTTAACAGACTGATTGAAAAAAAACCATTATTTTGCTGTTACTTTTTTAAAATTGGTTTTATTATTATTTAACAATTTCTTGCTTTTTGTTAAGTTTTTATTATTTGTAATTTTTATATAAACATTTAACTTTTAAAATAAAGGTTTTACAACAACATCACCATCTTCTGTTATATGTGGGCCTCCATGCTCATCTATTTACAGTATATGATATTGGTGGAGGGTGGTGGGGCCCACATCAATATTTTTCAGGGGGCCCCGAATCCTCTAGCTACGGCCCTGGACCCGAGTGTTTGTCTCCTGAGGTACTGTGAGTTTTCTACATTGTTGTTTCATCACAGTTGACATCTGGAAGAAAAACACGGACATTATTTTGTTGTTGATGTAGAACAAAGCCGATTCAGAACGTTTTTGCTACTGTTGTTTCGAGAAAAATCCTCGTTCGCCATTTTTGACACATTAGCGCCACTCTGTGGACGCAAGCGGCATTGCAAACTCTTTGAAATTATTTCAATTTGATTTTTCTCCCTATTTTGAGTATTCAGCGATTGCCCTGGGAATTACTTTTCCTTCCTTCTTTATATATTTTCTCTATAATAAATTTTTTTGGACGCTTTGCAGTATTTTTGTTTAACAACTTTGAAATTCTTTTTGGATGGACACTTGCATTGACTTGTGAACTGACTATTTAGTTGCACCAGAGAATGTCTAATATGAAGAGAATTGGTACTCTCTGGTTACTTCCGGTTTCTGGACTGGCTGCAGTAACACGTCTCTGTCCATGCGGGGGCGCTCGCAGGCGAGTGCAGAATGAATGGAGATCTATGACGCTATATCCATCAAAATCCACTTTTCTCAGGATATCATTTTTTGTCTAGTAATTTGAATGTTGTATTTGAAAGGAGATGAGAAGAAATTACACATTGCTGGGTGTTAGATTTTTTAGAGTCACTTATTTGCTTTAAAAAATCTTTTAAAGTGTCAATAACGTCATACACATCGTACGACCAGAGATACTGCTTTACGGCAATCCTTCAGTCGCTTTGGTGCTTTCACGCTCTGCACTTTCTTTTCTCTCGAGGCATCGACAACACAGCTGACACAGGCAAACACACGTGCTAGAAGAGTTTTTGTTTTGTTTGTTTCTGGTCCTGCTTCGGATGCCACGATGCCACGATGCCATCAAGCGGTATCTCTGGTCGTAATCAGTCCTTCACTGACCAATCAGCGTTCATTAGCAGAATGCTAGCGTGTTATGGGCAACAACAACTCAACCTGTAAGAAATCGAAAGGACATAAGTACTCGTTCATTCAACTTTCGTCCTATAACTAGACTTGTAGTCAAGACCGAGACCAAGACACTACCAAGGACCAGAGGGTATCGAGACCAAGACAAGACCAGGACCAAGACCAAGACCAAGACAGACCAAGTCAAGACCAAGACCAAGTCGAGACCGGAGGAAAAAAAAAAACAGACTAGTGTTGAAGCTAAGCAATAACTAAGCAATAACAGCAGCACAGGGTTCAGCCGCAGTTTACATTCAATATTAGACGGTATTACTTCAACTACACAGGCAGAACAAACTGTTTCGATACATTTCTCCTTCAATAAATTCGCCAAAGTCATACGCGTAGGAGCCGTTATATACATGTTTCAAAATCTAAGTTCCCTTTCGAGGGAACTCGCGCTGCGTCGAGAATCGACACATTGGGGAACGCCTTCAGCGTGACGCGTCTGAAGCCTGTATGGAACTAGTCCAATCTTGATTGGTGTTGCGTGATGACGTCACTCGTGACGTCGCATGTGACGGTGAAGCGGAAGCTATAAAAAGGACACCGGAACATAACAGCGCTAGCTTTCTGTTCTTCAGCAAGCGTTATATGTGAAACTGTGTGTCTTATTTGGTGTTGTTTGTTCGGTAAAGGTATTGATGGAGAAAGAGAAGCATTTCAGACAGTGTGCGCCCCCTTGCCCGCGTTATTTAAGCGAGGGTGACACACACGTGCTCTGTGTTGTTTGTCTCGGAGTGGAGCATGCACGGGCAGCGCTCGAGGGCGCTGTCTGTGCAAACTGTGATCTAATGCCCCTGAGAACGCTCCGCTCCCGCCTCGGTCTGTTCGATGAATCAGGCCAGGCACGCGCTCCCCATGGATCAGGTCCCGCGTCTGTCGAGGCAGCGCGGCGCTTGCATTCATGGGGATCGCAAAAGGATCTGGCTGATAATGTTGAGACGGCCGCGGCCCTTTCCCAACATTCATCGGCCAGTTCCCACGGTCCTGCTCGCGAGGTGGAAGCCCGCCCAGCGGCTTCTTCCGCCCGCGAGGAGGACCCGATGTTCGAATTATCTGGCTCTGAGGGGTCAGATAGTTTGAACATCGAGGCAGGAGAAAGTGAAGCTCCATCATCACATTCTCCTGCCTTTGAGGAGTTGCTGGAGGTTGTAACCCGGGCTGTGGGTAAATTAAATATAGAATGGCCCCCAGATAAGCAGGAAGCGACGAAAAAAAGTATGCTTGATGAGCGCTTCCTGCAAGCCCGGCCACAACCTTCGCGCCGGTCTCTCCCGTTTTTTCCCGATCTCCACACCGAGGTGTCGAGATCGTGGAATAAGCCCTTCTCTTCTCGTCTCTCCAGCCCCAATGTACATATATATTCTAGTATTGTGGGGTCGAAAAAGAAGGGCTATGGGACGATGCCCCGGGTTGAAGAGAATTTTGCATCTCATCTCTCGCCCGATGCTGCATCGTCCCTGAGAGCTCCGGCGCTTCCCTCCAAGCCCTGCCGTACCACTTCGGCGCTTGTTGGGAAGGCATATATGGCGGCAGGTCGGGCTGGTGCATGCCTGCACACTATGGGGCTTTTACAAGCATACCAGGCCGACCTCCTAAAAGAGGTGGACGAGAGCGGGGAGGTGTCGTTCGATGATATTCGAGCTCTATGGCAGCACTGGTAGCCACGGAGAGACACCTATGGCTAAATCTATCGGGCATCGGGGAGAAGGACAGGGCTTTCCTCCTC
This sequence comes from Leuciscus idus, assembly GCA_021554675.1. Classification (NCBI taxonomy): domain Eukaryota; kingdom Metazoa; phylum Chordata; class Actinopteri; order Cypriniformes; family Leuciscidae; genus Leuciscus; species Leuciscus idus. The sequence goes on along the minus strand of CM038643.1, from coordinate 32,467,985 downwards.
GATGCCCCGATTTCGTCTTCTGGCCTTTTCGGCGACGCAGTCAACACTGTCGTCGATCGGTTTCAGGAGACGAAACGACAATCGGCCGCTCTAAAACATCTCATTCCCCGCCGTCGTTCCAAGTCTCATGGGTCTGCTGCCAGGGGGCAGTCCCAAGAGGCAGCTGCCAGCTCCTCACACCTGCAGCAGCAGAAGGAGAGTGTTGCTTCTCGTGCCCCCCCGAGGAAGATCTGGGTCCGAGGGCAACACTCTCAGCCGAAGACTTCTGGGCCTAGGACAGATCTGAGGACTGTCATTCAGGCGAGGAAGGCTTCGGCGAAGAGGTCCTGATGCGTTGCGCAGGCCTCTGAGGGTGGTCCCCCCCGTGATAGAGCAACAACATCAAGCTCCTTCACGGAGCCCTCAGGAAATCGATTTGTGCTCCCCGCCGCTACGTGCGCTTCGGGACACATCGGTTTTCAGCGAACGCAAATCGCAGTGTCCGCCCGAAAACGATTCGGCTCTGTCGATTGCGTTCCCTCTCACGAGGCCTGCAATAAAATTATGTCGGTTAGTTCCTGCCAAACGAATGCTTCAGGCCACCGATATTTCAATTACAACACCCGAGGTCAGTCCCGAGAGACTGATCCCCCTAGTAGATTATCTAGACACCTGGAAGGGTCTTCGAAATATATCTCAGTGGGTCCTGCGCACAGTGGAAAAGGGGTACAGAATTCAGTTCGAGTATCGTCCACCAAGATTCAGTGGGGTGGTTCACACACTGGTCAGTCCAGAGCAGGGTCAGGTTATGGAGCAAGTTCAGTCCCTCTTAGCGAAGGAGGCCATAGAGCAAGTTCCTGTCGTGGAAATTACTTTCACGACTTTAAATAATAATTGGAAGACAGCTGGAAATTTCAAAAGTTATAAAAGATCTTTATTTCTTGCAAGAAAGGCTGTTCACCCATCAGTCAGAGTCTGATAAGAGAAGCGCGCCGACTTCTCCTTTTTGCCCAGCTTATATACAGAAAACCTATCACACTTATTCTAACACCCCTTTATGCACACACACTTACACACATATGTCATTAAAAACAATTGAGTATATCTTTTCCAATGCAACACCTTTGCTCTTAGTGCAAGCGAGCTTATCTGTATTTAGAAAGAACAAACTGTCCTTTCTGTAAATATCATTTTGACCTTGTTCTTCAGCAGTAAGGAAGAAGATGATATGCAACTTGCAGTTTCTTTAACACCATGTATGGTATTAGCTGGCTAGAATAAAAATTTCCATTACATTCCACCCCTTTTTCATATCTTGAAAACAAAATAAACAGAAATACATTTTTAAGAAATTAAACAGAAATAAATGAAACACTCTTTCATTTGAAAATCATCCATCATCATAGGTTTGGCCTTTCCTATAACAATTTCATTAGTCAAATTCATGAATATTTACATCATCATTTTCCACAATTATATCTTCATGAGCATCGACATTAGCATTACCTTCATTGGCATCATCCAAAATTATATCATTAGGCCTTTCCAAATCAACCTATTATAAGTCAGTGACTTTAATACCACCTAATATCTCTAATCATACCATGTTCCATCTTTTACTTTATAATACCTGTCAAATATTCCTTTAATTAGCATCCTAAGTTGTAATTAAAATACCACCTGTTTCCAATGTTACCACATACACATACCATCTTCTCATCTTTTTCATCTTCTTCCCAACATTCTATCTTCAAGCAATCTAATTCTATTTTCAGAAAAAAAACTAAACATACCATAGTACATTGTCTTTTAACTTTGAATCAAGTTTCATTATCCTTTGCTAAATTTCAAATCACATTGATCTATTAGGCCTTTAACAGGCTGATACTTCTGCTTAACCATTTTTCTTAACCTTATTTTGTTAGCTTTTAATTCAAGCAGGCTATTGTTTTACTTAGTCAGATCTATTTAAAGAAAAATATTTTCATTTTTATCCTTAACACAAATATCAGTAATTGTATTATCTTGTTTCAAACAGTCATTCATTTTAAAATTAACTCAGCTCAACCCAGCTCTTGCCATGATAATAGTCTTAGCTGCTGACATGTCATTTAACCTTTTATTACCTATCCTAAAATCCAATTTTTTCCCAGAATTAACTGATGGATATAACATGTCCTGCCTCTATTTGTTGGAAATGCGGAATAGTTCATAATGGATCCATTGATCCAGATCATTAAATCCGTAACTTCATTCTGAATTAAGAGAGCTTTTTAGAATTTTGCTTTATGAGCAAATATTCTATTTCACTGAAATGTCTTAACTGATTAGATTCATTTTAGTTTAAATTTAACATGTTTGGGTTACATTGTTCTTGGTCTAGGTTTTAACTTTGTGCCCCCTACATAATTTTTTAATTCGTTGAAGACTTTTCTCAACAAAACGAGTCCAGATTTCATTTCTGGAAGCCGAACTAATAATAATTCAGAAATTTAATATGTTTCCCAAAATCAATCTCCTTTTGAAAGTTTTTCTTTTGCTATTTTAACAAATGGAAACACCTAAAAAATATTTAATTTAGTCATTAATTAATCGCTATAGAAACCTACCCAATTATCTATTCGGACCTAGTCCAGCAAAGTTACTTATCCTCCCTTATTAGAGAACAATTATTACCACTATTAATTTTTTAGCATCTATGATATCTGAATTAGGGTTCTAAAACCCTCAAGTTTCTTCAAAAATAGTCCCTATTATTTATTATCTTTTACAGTAATGTACCCATTTAGAGTCCTTATACTCTACAGAATTAAGAGATTTTCTTCTTCTTAATTTACGAGTACCTGAAATATTTTCAAATTAATCAGTAATTGTTCAAATCATGAGATCTAAATACTCAGTCCTACAGTATAGTTTGATTGAACCAAATAAAACATCAATAAACATCACACAAAATTAATTATTCTCAGCTTAAACCATTAGTTGGTCCACATCTTCCTCCAGATGTGTTGATCATCTCGTTGCCCCATGGACGTTCCATCTTCACCAGGGTGATTCTTTGCGAACCGTTGCAATGGGCTTTCCCTCGCTGGCAAGGGAGGAATGTTACTAGCACATCCTTGATCCCCCACTTGATGCTTTGCGTTGTCAGGCGTTGGCGTTGGCGTTGGCGTTGTTGAGGGCTGGTTGGTGTAGTTTAAGTCGAGATGCTTGGACTGAGGTGTCACTGCACCCCAGATGGGACCTTGTTTGTGGAGTGAACCACAAGAACAACCTGTGAATGGAGACCTTAAGTATTCTTGTTAGTGACAACATGTATCATGTCGCCAGACTCATCTGCTTGTCTAGCCGGTCGTCCTTTTTTTTTTATGAGACCTGTGAAATTTCATGTTAAACAGTAACAAGACAATATTTTATACATTTGGAACAGAATCAGTTCTGTTTGAGGAGATCCATCATGACATCCTGTAAAAAGGAAAAAGTTAAACATGGGGTGGAGAGGGCAAGCTTGCTTGCTCTCTGCCTTCCCAAAGTTATACGCTGTGCAGGTGTGGCATTGTTTATTTCTGCCACAACAATAACCCATACCACAATAGTTAGCCAAATTCATCCATGGTTGTTATTTTATTGGGAATATTTTCTTCCCTGTTGGGTCATATTTTACCTGTTTAGATACAGCTGTTTTGATTGACATCATTTATGTCTCTGAACACCATAATTCACACACTCACTTTCACACACTCCACACACCCCTCTCTGGCCAGAGATTCATACATTCTTGTCTGCCATAGCAGTTTATGAACTGAATGGGGAACATATATTTATTAGGAGTGGAATACCACCAAATATGAACGGTAACAAAGTTCGACGACGACAGAAACTACTGAACGTAGACACACTGTGGCATTCCCCTTGCGACAGTGTCTGAACGTTAGGATATCAATTCTCAATTGTCCGATGCAGTCGTCATGTGTTTGAGTTTAACACAGTGAACGTAAACCTAACTTTTCAAAATCAAATAGATTAAACACTTTAAAGTAGTAATCGTATAGACCTACAATTGCAGTTGAGAGAATCCGTTTTAATTTCCCAAATGCAATTTGTCATTCTTTGCACAATTTCAATTTTCCACTTTTGCTGTTGCTCATAAGCTATTTAAAAGAATATTTAGAAATCTTCAAACAATCTTTGATTCATGGACAAAAAAAAACATTTCTATCTTGTACCCCCCTTTCAGAAGTGTCAACTTCCTCTTTCAGTAGGGCAGCTGCAGGCCCCACTTCCTCTTTTATTTTTCTGCAGTCATCCCACTTTTCAAGGCAGCTGTAAATCTTAGAACACTCAGAGAACCGCAAAAATCTAATTAAACCCCTTAATTTCCCAAAGTCTCTTCTGGTTTACAACACAGCAATTCTTCAATTTATTCATCACTTTAACAGTTCTGATTCCCTTAATATTTTTTCTTAGTGTCTGTTTGTAAAACCCTGTGCTCTCAGATTGAAACACATTTTTGTCAGTGGTTGGCCACCAATCTTTTAGTGAGTCACATTGTTTCACAAAAAGCCCCAATTCTCTCCACTCTGCAGTCAGTGGTTTAGCTAAAGAGATGTTTGGCTATCAGTCACTTCAACCTTCACAGCACACCATTTATCTGACCAAACTAACTCTGAGGTTTTCAGTTCCTCACTCTCTAGTTCAGACCATTTTTCAGCAAAAATTTCATCTGGCTCACTGCTAACATGACATGTGCAATGCAAATCACTTTCTTCCATGAAATCATGGTTAGGAGGCATCCTATCTGTGGCTTTGTTTTGCAGACCACACTGAGGAGTGCTCCATTCAAAAACATATGTTTCAGTTGGCATTCGCACCATACTCATATCAGCAGTGAGGCCACTGTCATCACAATACAAATTCAGCTTGAGTTTACACATCAAATCTCTTCCCAGAAGAATACAAGGACAGGTAGTAGTTACAAGAAAAGCATGAGAAAATGAGCGATCACCAATCTGACAAGACAAATCTGCTGTATATGGTTCCTTTACCAGATGCCCTGTGGCACTTCTGGAGGTTGCCCATTTTCCAGATAATACAATTAAATCAGGCAATTGTTCATTTTTAATTGCTGAGTTCGTCACTCCACTGTCAACTTAGAACTTCATTTTCTTTCCCTCGACACTAATGTCAATCATTGGTAATTTTGCAAATGCTTTATACATTTGTTCAGTGTCAGCAAGCAAATTGTCTTCATTGCAAGAAACAGCAAGCACATTTTCTTCATTGCAAGGAGCAGAAAAAGAGATAAGATTAAACATATTTACCACCTGGGAGTCAGACCCCTCACCGTCGCTCCCCTCCCCCTCCTCCTTTCAATCTCCTTGTGGCTGTGGCGGCTGTTGGGATCCTCTTTGCTTTGGAGGATCCGGACAGTCATTTTTCCAGTGTCCTTTTCGTCCACAATTATAACAAGCTTCAGGGTCCATTGCGGGTTGGTCACCCATTCCACGTCCTCTTCCTCGTCCTCTTCTGCCACCTCTTCCTCCTCCTCTTGAGTAATTTTCCATCATCAACCCTCCCATCTTCAGCAGAGCCAGTTGAGTGTCTTTGTCAGTCTTTTTCTGTTTGTTCTTGGCTTGGTCTCTCAGCAGCTTTTGTTGATGCGTTGCGTGTCGTCGGATTTCTTCCAGCCGCGCTTGGTGGTACCCCACACAAGACGGTTTGACCTTTTTCCCTATTTCAGGGTCCAGACCATCCAGAAAAACAGTTATCAGATATTCTTCATATGTAGTGTCTTTGATTGTCTGGCCTGTGCTTCTCTTTGGGTTGGTGAACATTTACGAGTAATTTTGGAGATGGAGGAGTGTAGTCTGGAGGAGCAGAGGGCAGGGTGATCGAACCTAGCAGGCTTCGATATCGGTGTTTTGGTGGTCTTGCTTGCAGACTCGTTCCCTCTTCTTCTTTGTCTTCCTCAGGATCTTGACCTCCCATTGCTCCTGGTTGTCTTTGTGGTCCGTGGAGGGCCACTGCTGGTGGTGGTTGGTAGGGGGAGTAGGGAGCCGGACAGCGGTCGTCCTCAGCCAGGCGGGTTTTCATGCATCTCATTTCCTCAAAAGAATTAGAAAGAGTTTAGTAAAGTTAATGCTGCGTTTATCTGTCTTCTTTGTCTGGTAATTGCCTCATTTAACCATACATCTATAATTCGACCATCAAAGTCATAATTATCTTTTTCTGTATATTTTTGGACTTGTTTTTTGTCCAATTTTCCTTTGTCTTTTGCAGATGGCTTACACTCAGACATTAAACACACATTAAATCCGTACAATTTAATTTACTGTGGTATCCTATGATGCCACCACGTTCCATTTTTCTTGGTCATGGAACAATAATTCCCTTTTGAGAAATCCACTGTCTCCAACTCTTTTTTATTAACATTACCCATTTTTGCACTAATTACCTTTTTCAGATAACTTTCTGAAAATCCCCGTGCGGTCACCGCACCCTGCCAGTAATCCGTCACTACTGGTCTTTACCTTTGAGAATTTTCCCGTGCAGTCACCGCACCCTGCCAGCAATCGTCACTACTGGTCTTTACCTTTGAGAACTCGTCTCACTGACCCTTTTGGGAAATCTACTTCTCACTGACCCTTTTGGGATATTTTATTAGTGCAAAAATGTTTCTCACCGTGCTTTTGCAGCTTGGTTTCTTTTAATCAGGATCGCGTCCACCTAGGCCTGCCGTGGTGTCCACAATTCTCCCGTCCCTTGCATTTTTAGCGTTGGGGTATCGGAGCCAGAGACTTCTTGTCTTTGGGATGATTAGTCAATTGCTTCGTCCACGGAGGTCATCAGTTTTGCGATCTCATCCTCGTCGCCATTTGTCGTGGAAATTACTTTCACGACTTTAAATAATAATTGGAAGACAGCTGGAAATTTCAAAAGTTATAAAAGATCTTTATTTCTTGCAAGAAAGGCTGTTCACCCATCAGTCAGAGTCTGATAAGAGAAGCGCGCCGACTTCTCCTTTTTGCCCAGCTTATATACAGAAAACCTATCACACTTATTCTAACACCCCTTTATGCACACACACTTACACACATATGTCATTAACAACAATTGAGTATATCTTTTCCAATGCAACACCTTTGCTCTTAGTGCAAGCGAGCTTATCTGTATTTAGAAAGAACAAACTGTCCTTTCTGTAAATATCATTTTGACCTTGTTCTTCAGCAGTAAGGAAGAAGATGATATGCAACTTGCAGTTTCTTTAACACCATGTATGGTATTAGCTGGCTAGAATAAAAATTTCCATTACATTCCTCTTCAGGAAAGGGAAGCCGGGTTCTACAGTCGGTATTTTATAGTTCCCAAGAAGGATGGGGGGTTACGACCTATAATAGATCTAAGGGTATTGAACCGGTCTCTGAGGAGATACAGGTTCAAAATGTTGACTATACCTCTTATCGTGAGTCAGATCAGGTCCGAGGACTGGTTTGTCACGATAGATCTGAAAGATGCTTACTTCCATATTTCCATCCTTCCCCAACACAGGAAGTTCCTGAGATTCGCTTTCGGGGGAAAAGCGTATCAGTACAGAGTTCTTCCATTCGGCCTAGCACTGTCTCCTCGCACCTTCACGAAATGCATGGATGCGGCCCTTGCTCCTCTGAGACTTCAAGGCATTCGCATCCTCAATTATATCGACGACTGGCTCATTTTGGCACAGTCGGTAGAGATGGCGGTTCAACATCGAGATGTTGTTCTGAACCATCTAAGGTGCTTAGGTTTAAGACTCAATGCCAAGAAAAGTTCCTTAATTCCTCTACAGAGAACCACTTTCCTGGGGGTAGTGTGGGATTCTATCACGATGCGGGCACAGTTGTCTCCTGCTCGGGTAGATACTATCTTGAACACAGTAACGAGTCTCAAGCTAGGCCAGGCCATCACTGTCAAACACTTTCAGAGGGTGTTGGGCCTTATGGCAGCAGCATCCAACGTGATTCCTTTTGGCCTGCTGTACATGAGGGCCCTGCAGTGGTGGCTCAGGACCAGAGGGTTTTCCCCGAGGGGCAACCCTTTTCGCACGATCAAAGTAACGCGCAGATGCCTTCGTTCTTTGGTCATGTGAAAGAAACCAGGGTTCCTGTCCCTAGGTCCTGTGTTGGGGGCACCGTGTCAGAGAAAGATTCTAATCACGGATGCCTCCCTCACAGGCTGGGGTGCGGTTATGGAAGGCCGCTACACCAGGGGTACTTGGAAGGACCATCATCTTTCTTGGCACATCAATTGCTTGGAGATGATGGCAGTGTGTCTGGCCCTCAGACATTTCCTTCCGGTTCTCAGAGGCCATCATGTTCTAGTGCGAACAGACAATATGTCGGTGGTGTCATATATAAATCGACAGGGGGGCCTGAGATCGCGCCCTCTGTGCAGACTGGCGCATCAGGTTCTTCTATGGGCCCAGGGGAAACTTCTTTCACTCAGGGCAATGTTTATTCCTGGGGACAGCAATGTGGGAGCAGACATCCTGTCGAGGCAGGGGCTGAGGCCCGGGGAATGGAGACTCCACCCCGAGGTGGTGGAGTTGATATGGAGGGAATTTGGTCAGGCGGAAGTGGACCTGTTCGCCTCTCAAGAGAACACCCATTGACCGCTCTGGTACTCCCTCACGCTTCCAGCTCCTATCGGACTGGATGCCATGGTGCAGACGTGGCCGAGGCTTCGTCTGTACGCATTTCCCCCGGTTGCTCTGCTCCCAGGGGTTCTAGAGAGGGTCCGGCGGTACGGGATCAGCCTGCTCCTAGTAGCCCCGTACTGGCCGGCCCGAGTGTGGTTTTCGGACATTATGGTTCTCCTAGCAGGTCCTCCGTGGCAAATTCCGATCAGGAGAGACCTTCTGTCTCAGGCCGAGGGCAAAATTTTCCACCCTCGACCAGAACTATGGAAGCTGTGGGTTTGGCCCCTGAGGGGGACCAACTCTTAAATGTCGGTCTCTCAACCGAGGTTGTCGAGACCATTTTAAACTCTAGAGCCCCCTCCACGAGGAAACTGTATGCGTTAAAATGGAATATATTCACTTTATGGTGCAGAGAACATCAAGTGGACCCAGTTAACTGCCCGGTGGCTTCAGTGCTGGAGTTCCTTCAGAGTCGTTTCTCGGACGGGCTCTCCCCGTCCACGCTTAAGGTCTATGTGGCGGCCTTAGCTGCCTTCCACACGCCTTTAGGGGTGGGCACTTTGGGGAGACACCCACTTATAGTACGTTTCCTTCGTGGAGTTAGGAAGATGAGGCCTGTCATCCAGTCTAGGGTCCCCACGTGGGACCTGACAGTGGTTCTTGAGGGGTTATCTGTGGCACCCTTTGAACCTTTGGATGAGGTGACTGAGAAATGTATGTCTGCTAAAGTAGCGTTCCTGCTCGCCATCACGTCCCTAAAGAGAGTAGGGGACCTGCAGGCTCTTTCTGTCGCTCCTTCCTGCCTCAAGTTCGCTCCCGGCAAAGTAAAGGCTATTCTCCACCCTAGACCTGGCTATGTGCCTAAGGTGCCGTCTAATGTGGCACGGTCCATAATTCTCCAGGCCTTTTATCCTCCACCGCATGTGTCGGATGAGCAAGCTAAATTGCATCTACTATGCCCGATCCGGGCCCTGGAAATCTATGTGCAAAGAACTTCAGGCTGGAGGAAATCGGATCAACTACTTGTGTGCTTTGGGTCCCCAAGGAAGGGGTCACCTGCTTCAAAACAAACTATTAGCAGATGGATAGTGGAAACAATTTCTTCAGCCTACGAGGTGCGTGGTTTGCCTTCACCTCTAGCGTTAAAAGCCCACTCCACTAGAGGGGTGGCTTCCTCTAAAGCTCTGCTAGCAGGAGTTTCCCTCCAAGAGGTCTGTGATGCTGCAGGCTGGGCTTCCCCTCACACTTTTATAAAACACTACAGTTTGGATCTGCCCTCTACACCGGGTTCACGGGTTCTCTCGTTTTGAGTATGCCAGATTGCTTCATACCAGGGCGTATTCTCTCAGTGTGGCGCAGTGGGCATTTCGTTCCCCAATGTGTCGATTCTCGACGCAGCGCGAGTTCCCTCGAAAGGGAACGTCTCGGGTTACGACTGTAACCCTCGTTCCCTGAGAAGGGAACGAGACGCTGCGTCCCTCGGCCACACTTTTCGCGCTCCTGAGAACGAATTGCTTTGACCAATTGAAAGCTAGCGCTGTTATGTTCCGGTGTCCTTTTTATAGCTTCCGCTTCACCGTCACATGCGACGTCACAAGTGACGTCATCACGCAACACCAATCAAGATTGGACTAGTTCCATACAGGCTTCAGACGCGTCACGCTGAAGGCGTTCCCCAATGTGTCGATTCTCGACGCAGCGCGAGTTCCCTTCTCAGGGAACGAGGGTTACAGTCGTAACCCGAGACGTTTTGTCCCCCCCACTATTTCCCAATGTAAGATTTTGTTTTGCATTGCCTATCTTTGCCGATTTCGGAGTCTCCAAATTAATCCATTCTGCAACTTTTAAATACATAATACAATTTTTAAAAACGAAATTATAGGCTTAAGTGCAGGATCCGAAAGTTGGTCGTTTTGTCGCTATGGTTACACACACACACACCGTTGGCGGTGCGCTCAAAGTCATCTGTCAGTTGTGCAGTTACTCAAAATCTCATGAATGAAGTTAAAACCCATCATGTCACTGATATGTGTTTTTTAAACCAAGTGATCAAAGTGCTCGGTGCCGCTGCGATCAGTGGCGCGGATACAGTGTTTTCTCGTGTGGCTCGCGCACACGCTGCACTGTCAGCACTTGGACGCGCGCTTCAATCCGTTGCGGATACTCTCTATTCGTTAATGTTATATGGATGGATGAGTGCCAACGGCTGTGTCACAAAAAAATACATGCATGTGATTGCATTTGAAGGGCGCGAAATAATAATAATAATGTTGCATTATCGAACGTTGTGTCGTCGTGGATATTGTAGTATTGTATTGCTTAATCAGTCCCCCGACCACTATGTCGGTCTGAGACAGCGAGACCTAGACAAGACCGAGAGGTCCGAGACCAAGACAAGACCAAGACCAAGACCAAAGACCGTCAAGGCCGTGACAAGACCGAGACCACGTAAAAGTGGACATACATCACTACCTATAACCCATGTTGAACTTGCAAAACCTACAATCAAATCTGAGATTTCTCAACGGCAATCGGGTGAAAGAGACAAATTTAGCCGTCTAGCCCCATAGACTCTCATTCATTTTGCACTTGCCTGCGAGCGCCCCCAGTGGAACTCTGGTGAAACTACAACCAAAATTCAGTACAATAGGACTTAATAGGGAGTGGGCAGGCTCTCCGTAGACAGGCTCTGGTTGCACGGTTGAGTGAATCTGCATTTCGGGGTTTTTCAAGTAGTGGGGCGGCTAAGCGCAGATTTTCATCAGAATCGATCACTTAGCGATAAAAGCATGAAATTTGGTATGAAGACTCACACAGGGGGTCTGATCAGATTTAGGACTGTAGGCGCTCAAAATTTGGCCCCTGGGGGCCATGTCGGCCATTTTTAAAAATGGGCGCCAAATATGGATTTCGTAATGGGAAAATGAATTAAAAGCTGCCAGAAACATAAAATGCAATAACACATTTCACCATAAATACATGTAAATATGAGCACACTTTCACATAGAAGGTCTTTAAACTTTAAAATATAAGATATCTATATTCTAAAAAGAAAGAAAGAAAGATAGAAAAAGAGATTTTAGCACACCTCACAACCTGTCACTGCATGATATGCTGAATTCCAAAATAAGAGCCCCCAAAACTCATATATTAGCTGTTTTGTTCACACATTCAGAAAATCATAAAAATAAAAGTCTTAGCTTCCACAGACCAGTTTCACCTCAGATGGAGAGCACACCTTCTCACGGTGTCAACTACAATGTTTCAGGACATTCTGATGTTGTTTTCCAAAAAAAATGGCCTTTAAGGACTTCTGTTTTCTGTCACTGATGAGTAACAACATTCATTTCCCTGTTTTTCTGTTTCAGTCACAACAGTGCCCAAGCCAGTGATGTAAATTGCACCGTCGCAGTGTCTTTCATGATCTCAAGTTGGACATTTATATCCTCTCAGTTGTGAACAATGCCCAGAAGAGACTTTTATTCCTATTCCCTTTGTGCTTGTGTCTATCCATTGAAAATATTAGTTGACACAAATCTCTCTGTGGTGGACATTAATTTGTGCAATATAAATGTCATTGTGATATGTAACTGACAAGTGAATACATTTACATCTTTTTGGAATCACATAAAATGATGCACTTTAAACAAGTGTTGTCATTGCCCATGTTGTCTGTCAAAGATCGGTGTAACACTGCTTTCAATGTTTCTTCCTTATGCAAATGTATTTCTTTGTGTCCCTATTGGACGCTTTCTTCTCTCTTTCTGACTTTTACACACAGAACATCACATATAATAAACACATATTGGTATGCTTGACCATGCCTCATAACTTTGAAGCCTCAAAAGCGCTCTACACAAATCAAGTATGGTGCTGAAGTAGATACTCAGTTTATTTTTTCATGTGTTCGTTATTCTGATTCTTGTGCTTCTCCTCATCTGTTTAGTGATGGATATTATTTTCTAAACTACATAATTAAAGCATAAGCTTAATATGCTTAATTAAGGATACCACTGTTACACAGTTGTATGCATATATGCTAAGCTGGACTGGTGGTAGTTGTTGTCCACCAGAGGGAGCCATAATAAATCCTTTCAGGACTGGAAGCTTATAATGTCGGTGAAAGTGGTTCATTATTTAACCTGTAATAAAAAGTAATTAACAGCAACATTTTGCGTAGAAAACTTAACTGCAGCAGTAATGCAAAATTAAGTAACTTAGATTACTGTTGCATTACATTTATATCTTGAAAATAAGATATTTTATTATAGTACTGTCTACTTGAGATTGGACCTCTATGATCGCCATTATATTTATAATGAATGGTTATTGTGTCTAAACTATGATGTGTTTGTAAAATTACACTGTGATTACACTGTGAAAAATCAATTGTCATAATTATTTTAAATAGAAACTGATGATTGTTGATGCTATCACCGAAAAGTAATTACAGCGATAAATTTACAATACGGTTCCATGCCATCATTAATGAAAAACTAGTCAAGTCAAGTCACCTTCATTTATATAGCGCTTTTATAATACGGATTGTTTCAGAGCAGCTTTACAGTGAACATAGGAAAGTTAAAGGACAGATATTGTTTTGGCTTTACAGCAACTCTATAAAGAGTTATTGTCTAGGTAAAGTGAGTTTGATTTCTTCTACACAGGAGCAAATGCGTAACGCAAATATGAACACTCTAGTAACTACTATTAATTAACCAAAAACTCTGATTACAGAATTAGTCAGTAATAGTGCTTAGTCGGCTCAGTAGTTCACTGTTATCTAATCAGTAACTCCTCCCTGAGGACTACTATAACTGTACAGCTTCACAATTAATGCGTGTAATGTTTAATTAATTCTAAAGTGAAGATCATGGTGATAACCAAATAATAATGACTCAAATATTACAAAATGACTAATTATTTAGAACATTATTTTAAAGTGAAAAGCATGACAGTTCTTAAATACTAACTGAAGTCATTTAAACTTTTGAGGTTTTTGTGATGTTTTCTCTTTAGAATACAGATTATAGATACAGTCATTACAAGTGCGTTACCTTTGTCTTAAATGTACAATAATTATTATGCGTAAAACACAAGTATTATGATCCTGTTTATTAATTTTTAATAGGTAAGTAATAGACAAGTGATAAATAAGTAATAATACTTTTCTAATAGTGAACTACCACATTCGACAAAGCAATATTAATTAATTGTTTTAATTCTTGTTAGTTACTTGTTAATAGTAGTTACTTGAATGTCAACAGTGCATTATTCATTTGTTCCTGTGTATTTATTTATTAATGACGGAACAGTATTCTACAGTGTTACAGCAATATATATATATATATATATATATATATATATATATATATACTGTCATCCTAATGTTTTCCTCTTTTGATTTTATCCAGACTGAGTGCACTCATTCAAGTTATTTGGGGTGAGTAATTCAATCATTAACTATCCATCTGTGAAATTACACTTAGTGCAATAACTATGTCTAACTATGTCATTTATTTGTATTAATGCATTATTTCCCCAATAGAACAAAACCATACGTATAGTAGACGATGAAACTGTGGAGACGGTTGAAGTCCTGAAAAAGAATCTCAGCGACTATGATGATAATATTATAAATGAAGACGGCTTCTGGGGATGAGTGTGCATCGCAAACACTAAAAACAATCACTATCAACTGCAAAATGTATTTCATAAGGTGAGCATTTCTTTGTTTCATTGGCTGGCTGTCAAAACTTGATTCCTGACTACAAAGTATTAAAATGTACACACACAAACACACACACACACATATATATATATATAACACATCTTGCTGATGATAGCCAATCATAATTTTGTTAATTTGGTTGTTATATTGAGTTTCTCAAAGACAGATGCAGGCATGTCATATTTTTACAAGGTACAATATATATTTTTCCAATATTGTAGACGCAGTCAAAACAAAACCTATACATCCCCTTATTTATACTTTTTGAAATGTTTACATTTAAACATCATTATTACATGATATACTCTGTCAAAAAGCGGCAGGCAGAATATTCCCCGTGTCCTCTGCCGTCTGTGGCCAGTGGAAGTGCTGATGAAGATGAGGGACTCAAGTCTTCAGAGAAAGGTAGTCTTCACTCTTTTTCTAATGTGTTTGATTCAGTGTTGGGTGCCTGTGTGCCTCGTCTTGTAATTGAAAGGAAAGTAACGATAATAAGAATCTGGTGTTCTACACTGACTTCACATCACATTATTCCTTGTTATTGTTAATGTTACAATTACAAGTATTTGCCCGTGTTCACGTTTGACTGTACTACTAACGCAGAAACAAAGGTTTTAGAATTACATGTTCCACAGTTTAAAAAAAAACCCATTTATTTAATGGACATACGTACATGTTACAGTAACTGTGTTTTCTAATTAGGGGTCCATGAGTAATCCATCCGATGACGATGGATTTATAAAAATCAGCTTACCAAAGAACCCATCATTCTTCTTCATTAAAAGGAGTGATTGGGAAAAGCTGAAGAAGCACAGGCAGAAAAGAAGCTTTAAAGGACGCCAGTGGACAAATGTAATTTCGAAAGGTCTGAGGACCTAACACCCGTACTGATCCATCGTCTTTAAAAGGCACAGACTGAAGGTTATGGGTTCGATACAAGCGAGCCCTGAATGCTCCTGCCTTGGTCACTGTAGATCTGAGGATTGCCCTGTCCCAGGAACAGTGACTGTATATTTGAGGATTGCCCTGTCCCAGTAACAGTGACTGTATATTTGAGGATTGCCCTGTCCCAGGAACAGTGACTGTATATTTGAGGATTGCCCTGTCCCAGTAACAGTGACTGTATATTCGAGGATTGCCCTGTCCCAGGAACAGTGACTGTGGACAGTGAAGAGGACCTCAAGGCAACAGTAGAGGACCAAGAGGAGCAGAGCATTCACAATTGAACAGAATTAAAAAGAAGACCTGTTAGAGCACATGACAGAAACACACTGGGCCAAGACTTACAAACACAGCTCCCATGAGCCATGGACCTCGACAAAATAACAAAAATACCCGAAGATGTTATGGAGTCTGGCTGTCGGGATGAGGCTCCACGTCCCAATGTCCTGAAAACTATATCGTGGGAAACACATAAGAGAAGCCGGCAGCACAGTAATAAGTAATAAGTCTTCAAATAATGCTTAACAAGAATAAAGACAGTCCTGATGAGGTCCTCCAGAGAGTAATGCTACACCCAAAAGGGGTTCTTCTTTGGTCCCGCAGGGGGATTGAGATATATCAGGAGCGATGCCAGGAGGACATTGAGTATCGAGATGTGACTGGCGGCATCATGCGAAAGCAGAAAGGATCTCCTCCTTTCTATGTCTATGAGTTGGTGGTCAGGAATCCCCACAAAACCTCGTCTCCACTACCTGTTGCCACACACCTTACCTGTGATCACACTACGGCCTCAGTTAACTACTTTCCAGAGGCGTTTCAGACTGATGTGGCGAGGTGTTTCGGGAGAAAAGGTATGCGGTCACCCATCATGATCCTGTGTGATGGGTCAGTGGTGTTAATGCAGGCAATATGCCTCCTGAAAGACACCATTAACCACTACTACAATATAGCAAGTGGTAAAGGAAAAAAAGAAGACTTTGAGGTGCCCATTCGTCATCGTTGATGAAGAATGCAAAGGAAATGTGCAGAAAGTAGTAATTAGTGTCCATTAAAAAAATACTGTTTGTGACAATCCTCTTTTAGTGTCAGTTGCTAAGTGTCCAATACACTTTATACAGATTCTGTAATGAATTACCATTCATTAATGTGCTAGGCCAAAAAACACAACAGCAACATCTCTTTTCCTCATACCAATAAAAATAATAATGTTACTGCCAGTGTGAACTACACTGGATGAGACAACCTAGCCCAAAAGTGAGAGCTTGAAGGTACATGTCAAATCCAAGTTTACATTTTAACATGTATGGTTTTAACTTTAATAAAGATGCGAAGGAATACTGTTGTTATCAAGTAAATGTACTATCAAGAAAAGGTTAGATAAATGCCATAGAGTGCAGCTAGTTTACAATCAGATTAAAGTACAGTAGGGTATGATGATACATATTTGATATTACTACCATTTAACAGAACAAATTTATGGAACAATTGCATAACATGTAAATACAGTACAACAACAGTAGGACATAGAAACATCAAGGCCTTTCGTCAGTACAGAAAGTCATTTAAAGGGGGGGTGAAATGCTATTTCATGCATACTGAGTTTTTTACACTGTTAAAGAGTTGGATTCCCATGCTATACATGGACAAAGTTGAAAAAAATAAATTGTACGTTTGAAGGAGTATTTCTGTGCCAAAAATTGTCCTTCCGGTTTGTCACAAGTTTCGGAAAGTTTTTTTCGAGTATGGGTCTGTGTGACGTCAGCTGGGGCGGAATTTCCTTATACGGGTCCTAAGGGCACTTCTCCCGGAAGAGCGCGGGCGCGCTCGTAGACCAGACAGACAGAGAGAGAGAGAGAGCGAAAGCAGTAACGTTACCTCATCAAAGCGCTCTGGTCAGCTCACCAAAGAAGGGTGTTTTTGGTTGCCAGGGCAAGACAACCCTGCACAGATTCCTAAAGAACCCAGCGTTAAGGGACAAGTGGATGGAGTTTGTTTTTTCAGAGACTGTTTGTTCCCTGCATTTCTATGGAATTAATTTTGATCCAATAATAATGAACGTAACTTTTCAAGAAACTAATGAAAATATAAATTGAAACTGAATAAAATATCTTTGAAACTGAAAAAGTTTTTGACTTCGTTTTTAATACACTGCATGTTTTGCTAACTATTTCTCATATTTCGTTCGCTGATCTGAACTTACAAATGCGCTTCCAGAGATTTCATTTACGCTTCTGAAGTTTTCGTTTACGCTCCCAGAGTTTTCGTTTGCTGTTCTGACACATTTCTCTCGTGGGGGCGGGGCTAGTAGCAGTGTGCTCTTATTGGCTACTGAGTTTTTGATTGACAGCTTCTTCACCTGGAAGTGAAGATGTCAGTGGTGTGTTTACATGTGTGGATGTGAGCGTCTGTAAGCGCAGCTTGATATTAAAGGGATAGTTCACTTTGAAATAAATTTTTGGTATGTTTTAGCTTACCTCAAGGGCATCCAAGATGTAGGTGTCTTTGTTTCCGCAGTAGTTTCAATTTTGATATTTTTAGGTCAAACCGTTCTTGTCTGTCAGTCATATAATGCAGGTCGATGGTCACTGTCTCAAAACACAAGCACAGAGTCCAAATTAAAACAATTCCCCATCGTCCAAATGAAACAATTCCCCATCATAAGTACACATTGATGGCCTAAGACACGAAACGAGCGGTTTGTGTGAGAAAACGAACAGTATTTATATCGTTTTTACCTCTTGTAACCACAGCCACGTCCAAGTGATCTGAGGGCGCGGGCGCTTCGGTCTGCGCAAGCACCGGAAAGCGCCGGAAGTGATCTCTCGCGCCACATACACAGCCATGGATATATGTTTATAGGGGTATACAGCCATCTACTGGTTACACAACAGTATTACAGATGATAAATGCTTCATGACTCCCGAGGTAAATATTTAAGCTAGTACTGTAAAATCCCTTAAAACATTTATATAATTTGTTTGGAAAAAATATTGTAAATCTGCAACTTGTTACTGTATGTGGGGGTTCAAAGTAGTTTGTATTGTTAGATTATAATTAATTTCCTCTCTCATTTTCCAGGAGTGGAGCAACTTTTCCATAAACAAAATTCTGATGCTGACACAGAGGATGGAGTGATAGTACCAGAGATGTCCCTATCAGACAATAATCTTACTTTGTTCAGACACATCACCTTTGAATGACTGGGATCTTGATCTTCAGACACCTTGCACTTTATTCTTATTAGTCTATGCTGATCTTGGATTAGCATACCAACAGCATATGAATGTTAAGGGCATAGTTCACCCAAAAATACAATTCTCACTTATTTGACTCACCCTCATGCTGTCCCAGATGCATTTTACTTTCTTTCTACAGATAAACACGAATTAAGATTATAAGGAAAGTAGGGGTGACCCCGAATAGTCGAAGATTCGATGCTTCGATAGGAGGAGCCTGATTCGACTACCGATCTCACGGTCGAATCTTCGCAGAGGTGTTATGAAACGAGGATCATGCCACTTTGGCTATATGAGGGCGCTCAATGTCTGATTTCACATAGAACTAGCTTTTATGTAAATACGTTAATATTCAGCCTATTATGATAATGCTGTAGGCCTATATAAAAATGTGCAAAGAAAGAAGCTTTTAATAAATATTTTTTAACGTGCGTGAATAAATCCAAACACCCCGTGACAGATTTAAGTTTCACTTTCAATCCGTGACCGACAGAGGAGCGTCTTGGCGGCAAGGATTTAAATCTTTAACAATGTCTGGGATAAGAAAATCTAAAGTGTGGATGTACACGATTAGAAAGGATATTCTCCAAGGCTGGATTTAGCATCAGGAAAACCATGATCGCACTTCTGCCGGCCAACGTTAACATGTTTCACGCATAGGCTGGGTTTCACGTTAGAATGTATTTTATCCGCGCGCACAATTTGAAAAGACTCCAACGGACACAGACAGAGTGAAAGACGTCCAGGATTTGTTCTCTCGATCAGGTATAGGGTACAAGTGATTTCAAAACTTTTCAGACAGTTCTAATTTTATTTTTGGATGCTGTGAACATTTTTAGCTAAAAAGACTGCCTCTCCAGTTTAGCATTTATTGTTGTTTCTGCAGTTAAAAAGACAAAGTTGAAAATTCTGGCTACTATCGTTATTTAAAAAAAATTCTTTATTTTTATTTTATTTATTAATATGTCAGGGTTATCTAATCTAACTATTTGTGGCTTGTGTTTTGAATATATGTTCCCTGCACTTTAGGCATTTTGCACACATTTGCTCCTCATCCTGTGACTTGCTTGATTCTGATTTATTTCGTTTTGTATTTTTATTTATTAGAAAGGTATATTCTGTTCTAATTTTATTTAGTAAATTAATTGTTTATTTTTTCGGTGCATCGATGTTGTGCTGTAGGCTGGCCTGCTCGCACAGGTAATTTAGCCGATTTAATTTGATTTGCATGTGAAATGCAAATCTGCAGTGTGGCCTTTCTGGAGTTATTTGTTATTTCTTAGTTTTATTGATCAAAAATGTTTTTATACATTTTCTTCTATATCTTTGTGTGATTTTCTGTACATCGCGGCTTTGAAACGTTAAAGCCCCGCCCCCACCCCCACCCCTATACACATGATTCGACTATTAGTCGACTATAGGCAAGACATGACGATTCTGATTCGACTATGAAAATCCATAGTCGGGGACAGCCCTAAAGGAAAGTAATCCATCTCTGCGAGTCCTAAAGACGCTATAAACCACACACAGTGAGCGTGACGGTAATCCATGCGACCTCAGTGAATGAATCAATGCCTTCTGAAGTCAAACAACAGGCTAGAAAAAAGAAATACTAATAATGTAAACTGTTTTAACTATTAAAAATCACTTCCGACCAACTGTCTTACGTACATGGGTTACAATCCACTTGTATTATGGACTCACAGAGATGGATTATTTCCTTAAAAATCTTTGTCTATGTTTATGTGAATAAGAAAGTCATATACATCTGGGATGGCATGAAGGAGTAAATGATGAGAGAATCCTCATGTTTTGGGTGGACTATCCTTGTACTGCTTGTATCCAGTCACTGCTTTGTTACTTGAACTGCATCAGGAACTGCTCAAAGAATCATTGCAACATTTAAAATGTATATGAATTTTTAAAATGTATTCTGTATTTGTAATTTTTCATTTTGTATAGTAATGTATATGAGAATACTGTACATGTAGGCCTATATTATGCAGTTAATGTTTTGTGAATTCTGGTCTTTCCTGTCACAACATAATCCCATCCAAGACCTTCACTTCGATACTTGTGTATATGCTTTAGTGACAATAAAGAATGTAAATTTAATTGAATTCATATTTTCAATTACATTAATTTAACTGGTTGTATAAGTCACAATTGAAATGGTTGATGATTGTTAAAATATATTTACAATTTTAAATCTTAAAAGGTAGTATTAATTAAATGAAATAACTAAATACAATTATCAGTTAAAAAAAATGTCAACAAGAGCATTCTTTGTGTGACATATGTAATGAAATGCCCTTTGAGGTCTGTATCTGACAGAAGGCCACGACTGTAATTTTCATATTGTTTAAATTCCTCTTACATTTACATTTTACATTTTACATTTATTCATTTAGCTGACGCTTATATCCGAAGCGACTTACAATTGCTATATATGTCAGAGGTCGCACGCCTCTGGAGCAACTAGGGGTTAAGTGTCTTGCTCAGGGACACATTGGTGTCTCACAGTGGATTCGAACCCGGGTCTCTCACACCAAAGGCATGTGTCTTATCCATTGCGCCAGTAGTTTCAATATCAAAATTGAAACTACTGCGGAAACAAAGACACCTACATCTTGGATGCCCTTGAGGTAAGCTAAAACATACCAAAAATTTATTTCAAAGTGAACTATCCCTTTAATATCAAGCTGCGCTTACAGACGCTCACATCCACACATGTAAACACACCACTGACATCTTCACTTCCAGGTGAAGAAGCTGTCAATAAAAACCTCAGTAGCCAATAAGAGCACACTGCTACTAGCCCCGCCCCCACGAGAGAAATGTGTCAGAACAGCAAACGAAAACTCTGGGAGCGTAAAAATCCGTGTATCATTCGTTCAGTCGTTTTTTGAATTAATATTGAATATAGAAAAATGAGAAAACGGTTCCTTTTTCGCTTTTTCATTTTTACAAAAAAACGAAAAACAAGAATTCAGCTGGATTTCTCGTTTTTCGTTCTCAGTTAGAAAAATGAATAAACAGCTTGAATATTCGATTTCTACACGTGGGCGGGAATTAAACGCCCCTTTCCTCTGATTTGTCAGCCGAAGATCAAACTGTTCCGTCATCAGTTCTGCACAGCAGAATAAGAGTCCTCCGTTGTGCGGATTCTTAACGCATTTATTGCAACTACATTTAATCTTTTTCTCATCAAACCACCAGACTAACGAATGTCTCGACACAACCCGTACCGGGGAATAGACTAGATAGGGCTTTCTTCTGTGTATATAAATTCACCTACGCTTTGCATCAGCTGGCTATATGGGCAGGGTAAATGACGGCTTTTAGCCTATCATTGTCGCCCTCGCCCAGTAATTTTTTTTTTTTTTTTTGTAAAGATATAAATCAATATAATTAGTTGTAAATTAAATATTTTTAACACTAATACAAAAATAAAAGAATAATGCATTGACTATATAATTGGCCTATATTAACGTTAACGTATAAACTGTCATTCAGACTGACTAGCCTATCTAACAACTGGAGAAGTTTATGTAGGCTTTGTGTTTTATTAAAATGTATTATAATTTATATCTCTAGGATGCGCGCTTGTGCGTGGCGCGCCGGGTCATGTTGAGAGGGAAACGCGCGCGTCACATCGTTGTAAAAAAAGCATATTCATAAATAGTGTAAAAGACCGGTAAATAAAATACAACATTAACATTATAAACACTATTAATAACATAATATGCGTATTTTAACGAGAAACTGAAACTGTACAGAGCAGACGTTGGTTTCGGGCATCTCTCATTCGTCCAAGCCTATCCATATTTGCAATGTAACATTTGGATGATAATTAATAATGTAAAGAAGGCTTCGTACTTCATTGGAGTCCCAATATAGGCCTACACGTAAATCAGCATCTCCACAGCAAGGGAAATTAGTTTGGAATGTCAACAGACCAATTAAGCAGAATAACGTTTTATATGTTTGGTTGACTGTGTTTTATTTTAATAACGAACAGGCTGCGACACCCGACATCACTTGGATGTGTTGTTCAACAGGGGATTTAATAGCTACTGTCGTTTAATACTCTCATTCGAAACAGTAACATTTATATGTCTATTTGTGTACTTTCAAAATGACTACAACATATCATGCCTTTGAAATTATTATATAAGAATAATTATTATTATAAATGATTATTATATTCTTTCTGGCGCACACCAAAAATCAACCAAAATAGCCTACAGCCAATAGCCTTCTTGGCGATCCTATATATTTTTGAAGGTCAACATTAAGATTAATCACAGCGTGCTTCATGTTAAAAAAAAAACCCCGTGACTTGACTTTACAATCCGGAAAATAGCAAATTATTTCACGGACCCCCTGGCACTTGAGAACTCCTGGTCTACACAGAAGAAAGCCCTATCTAGTCTATTCCCCGGTACGGGTTGTGTCGAGACATTCGTTAGTCTGGTGGTTTGATGAGAAAAAGATTAAATGTAGTTGCAATAAATACGTTAAGAATCCAATTAATTCTAATCCTCTTCAAATACAGTTTCTCCAAACGTGTTGATTATGTAGTTATTACGATAATCCATGTCCAAAAGAGACAATTTCCTCGGATGAGATGGTTTTTATTCGTTATTTGACACTAAACCATGCTATAAACACACACTGACCTCCTCACGCTTTTATTTTGGCACTTCCGGTTACCGGCATTTTGAATTTGCATATTAGTTAAATATTTAGTTTCACCCGAAACATTTAGATTCAACATTTAGATTTAGATTTAACATTTAGATTTAGATTTAACATTTAGATTTAACATTTAGATTTAGATTTAACATTTAGATTCAACATTTAGATTTAGATTTAACATTTAGATTTAGATTTAACATTTAGATTTAACATTTAGATTTAGATTTAACATTTAGATTTAACATTTAGATTTAACATTTAGATTTAGCATTTAGATTTAACATTTAACATTTAGGTGTAAAATTTAATATTTAGATTTAACTATTTAAAATATCTCTAAGTTGACAAATATTGTTGTAAATGTGCTAAAAAGTGACCGTCAAACATTCATACCAGTTTTTTAAACATTGTTTGAAGCTAAATGTGACAAAACGTTGCTGTTATTTTCAGCGTGAGCCGCTTTACAAACGGCGCCCCATATTCTTCTGTGTAAATATAAATTCACCTACGCTTTGCATCAGCTGGCTATATGGGCAGGGTAGCTAAATGACGGCTGTTAGCCTATCATTGTCGCCCTCGCCCAGTAATTAATATATATATATATATATATATTAAGATATAAATCAATATAATTAGTTGTAAATTAAATCTTTTTAACACTAATACAAAAAGAAAAGAATAATGCATTGACTAGCCTATATAATTGGCCTATATTAACTTTAATGTATAAACTGTCATTCAGACTGACTAGCCTATCTAACAACTGGAGAAGTTTTATGATGTAGGCCTTGTGTTTTATTAAAATGTATTATAATTTATATCTCTAGGATGCGCGCTTGTGCGTGGCGCGCCGGGTCATGTTGAGAGGGAAACGCGCGCGTCACATCGTTGAAGCAGACGTTGGTTTCGGGCATCTCTCATTCGTCCAGTAGCCTATCCATATTTGCAATGTAACATTTGGATGCTAATTAATAATGTAAAGAAGGCTTGGTACTTCATTCGAGTCCCAATATACACGTAAATCAGTATCTTCACAGCAAGGGAAATTAGTTTGGATTGTCAACAGACCAATTAAGCAGAATAACGTTTTATATGTTTGGTTGACTGTGTTTTATTTTAATAACGAACAGGCTGCGACACCCGACATCACTTGGATGTGTTGCTCAACAGGGGATTACTGTCGTTGAATACTCTCATTCGAAACAGTAACATTTATATGTCTATTTGTGTACTTTCAAAATGACTACAACATATCATGCCTTTGAAATTATTATATAAGAATTATTATTATTATAAATGATTAGGCTATTATATTCTTTCTGGCGCACACCAAAAATTAACCAAAATAGCCTACAGCCAATAGCCTTCTTGGCGATCCTATATATTTTTGAAGGTCAACATTAAGATTAATCACAGCGTGCTTCATGTTAAAAAAAACCCCCGTGACTTGACTTTACAATCCGCTAAAATAGCAAATTATTTCACGGACCCCCTGGCACTTGAGAACTCCTGGTCTACACAGAAGAAAGCCCCATCTAGTCTATTCCCCGGTACGGGTTGTGTCGAGACATTCGTTAGTCTGGTGGTTTGATGAGAAAAAGATTAAATGTAGTTGCAATAAATGCGTTAAGAATCCGCACAACGGAGGACTCTTATTCTGCTGTGCAGAATGACGGAACAGTTTGATCTTCGGCTGACAAATCAGAGGAAAGGGGAGTTTAATTTCCGCCCACGTGTAGAAATCGAATATTCAAGCTGTTTATTAATTTTTCTAACTGAGAACGAAAAACGAAAAATCCAGCTGAATTCTTGTTTTTCGTTTTTTGGAAAAAATGAAAAACCGAAAAAGGAACCGTTTTCAAAATGTTCTACTTTCAGTATTAATTCAAAAAACGACTGAACGAATGATACACGGATTGTAAACGAAAACTTCAGAAGCGTAAAAGAAATCTCTGGAAGCGCATTTGTAAGTTCAGATCAGCGAACGAAATATGAGAAATAGTTAGCAAAATATGCAGTGTATTAAAAATGAAGTCAAAAAATTTGCCTGCGATTTATTCTTTTTCAGTTTCAAAGATATTTTATTCAGTTTCAATTTATATTTTAATTAGTTTCTTGAAAAGCTACGTTCATTATTATTGGAACAAAATTAATTCCATACATTTCAACGATGATTGTTTTATAAACAAAGCCCAGATCGACGGATTTGCAGATCGTCTAATGCTTAAGGATCGAGCAGTCACAATGATAAAGGTTCGCGGTCGCTGGCGGTGAGTAAACTGCTTAAAAAAAATGTCTCTGTGTGTTGTTAGCTCGGTTAGCACAGCTTTAGCTCCGCCCACACGGCACGCCTCCAGACGCTCGTTTTTTTCCGGAAAGACTCGGTACAGCCTATCTAGCTTTGTGGTCTATATGTGCTGTGTTGCACCAACATTTTTAACTACTTATCAAAAAAATTTGGGACAAAACTACACGACATCAACAACACACGGCACCAAGTACGTGTCTGGCAGGACTTGTGTATTACTGAGGTTTATTCCTGCTCAGGCTTTATCAAAAAGGCCAAAGCTGAAACTTGTTAAAGTTCTGTCAGTCATTTTTTCATTGTCAAATACACCTGTAATAATAACACATTGCTACATTACATTTAGGACATCGATGGAGTCAACAGATTCGCCACACGTTGCAAGGAAGTTATTTCCAATGCTGGACGGGTGTGGAGAGCACAGCGTTCACTTCTCTTCAGAGGCCTTATTGACACATACCTTCTATATGCTGGATTGTGGACCGGGATAATGCTAGGTTTGCCATCATTAATCAATATATCCCTTTTGGATATAAAAATCTTGCTTTGTTTTCTGAAAATTAAACATATGGCTTTACTTACGTACTTTTGTTCAAAGGTGCCCTTGGACGACATGGGACGGGACCACAATATGAGCAGTGCTCTAGGAAATACAACACCCTCAGAAAGCTTCCAAGACAAGTAGTTATAATATATTTTACATTACATGACCTTATTACTCAGTGCTTAATGTGTTTAACAGGTAAATTATGTTACGAATTTACCTGTTTTTTATACCTTTCTCAGAACATAACCGAGGACAACAGAACCCAGGGCATAATGGAAAAGAGCCAGTGGGATTTAAAGCACATTCGCTGTTCGCCTGACTGGGCTTGATGACTCTGTGGTCCGCTATCACACTACTCACACTGCTCTCCTGAAAGACTATGAAGATTCCCAAAGAGTTTTCAGAAGAAAGGTTTGAATACTTTCAGGTTTCATTGAAGGTGGCATGGGTAACAGTTTTTAAGTAAAAGTAAATATAAAGAAAACTACATTTTGTATGTCATCACATTATATGTATTGGTATCTAAAACAGTTCTCCAAAGTTACTGAAATTATAAATGACTGCTTCCATCAATACCTTACTTTATGCAGACATACAGAGCGGACCAAGACAAGTGGAAAGAACGGCAGCAGAAAAAGAGGGGGAGATGTGTTACACAGAAGGCGTTTCATTTCAAGATATCGAACAAGAAGGTCTACTGTAAATATAAAGCTGTCATGCCTTCTACAGAATTAAGAATAATAATCCTAATCTAAACATAACAGGTTTAGCTTTACTGCAGCCAAGGTAATTACAGCCAATCCGGAATAGTTTACTACTCATAGATATATAACAGCAAAACCCCTTTTCCATCACTTTATCTTCTGTTATTTCACTACACAATCTTTACTTAATATTAATATTATTGTGGTACATCTTTTTTAGAGAAACTATTGATGTAAATTACAACTGAAACTTCTACAAACAATTGAAATATTGTAAAAGATTTTATTTTATATTTGTTTTAAATGTATTTAAAATAGGAAATTAAGAGACAAACGGAAGCACTGTTACAGAGTAACGTGATCTGTGTTTAAATACACTGTTGATAGGTTGACTCCTCAGTGCCCGACGGTGCCATTGGGAAACAGAAGTCTTCACCACAGCCTAGTTCATCTCTGCTGGGGGACCAAAGGATGTAGAACATGGGGATATCTCAAACACACCTCAGAAACCATCCAAGACATCAATAACCCCACAGCATCCAGTAAGAAGGCTTTCTAGTATCACAAGTTCTTACTAGTAACTTTTAAAGGTTATTATTTGAATGAACATTAAAAAGAAAGGATATAATTGTTTAAAAAAAGAGAGACAAGAAGTTGAAACACATTCAACTTATGTTTTTAATTTAACTGTATGGCATGCAGCTCACCTCCTGCTGGAAAAGAAAAGACACAGAGGTTGTGTTTCTGTGATCATCACCCAGAACACAGGGCAAACGATTACTGTTCGTCACCGTGAGCTCCGTCCTAACCCTAACCCTAACCCAAACCCTATAACCCTAACCCTAACCCTATAACCCTAACCCTTACCCTATAACCCTAACCCTTACCCTATAACCCTAACCCTAACCCTATAACCCTAACC
The DNA here is from genome assembly GCA_021554675.1 of Leuciscus idus. NCBI lineage: Eukaryota > Metazoa > Chordata > Actinopteri > Cypriniformes > Leuciscidae > Leuciscus > Leuciscus idus. Next base: position 32,440,244 of record CM038643.1, on the reverse strand, counting down.
CTATAACCCTATAACCCTAACCCTTACCCTAACCCTAACCCTAACCCACGAGGTAGTGTCATTTCATTCTCTTAAAAGTTTAGTTATTAATCTGTAGTTCTATATTAACACTTCAGCTACCACTATTTGGTAATATGAAAAGAAGTAAATTTAGGACAAAGATAGTTCCTTAATAGGTAATCAATAAATACAAAATGACATTAGCCTCGTTAAGAAGTACTGTAACAACGAACGATGACAAATAATAAACAATTACTCAATAATCATCACATTAACATATCTGAGATGTGACCAGTTGTCTTTTTGTACTCTTATGGTCATAAAACGCATTGCTATTTACATATTAACTCTGTATGAACTGCTAGTGATCTGATCCACTATTTTACATTGAAAAACTTTTTTTTTTTTTTTACATTTAAATAAAGGTCCAGATCACGACTTGTTTCTGCATATCGACTAAATAACATCTGAGTCATTAGAAAACGACCTTATTCAGAGTAAAATATGCAATGTATTATGTCTCAGACAGTGTAGTTGGTAATAATTGCTAATAATTTGTCATTGTTACTTAATATTTCATAATGAGGTTGATCTAATTCATTAATTATTGATAAAGAAACTACATCAGTTCTAAGTTGACTAGTACTTACTGATTAGGTAAACTTGTTTTCACATTAGTTAATAGTAGATATCTGAAGTCAGGCCAGCTGACAGTCTTGCCTGGGCCCGGGAAGAGATAATCTTAGATGCCGCCCAGATCTCTCCATTTCCCTTGCTTTTCCTCTCCTCTGCATTAACTATGTTAACAAATACAACTTTTGATTTCAATAATGTAGGCTATTAGTTATGGAAGGCATTTTCTGCCAAATTTAAATAAATAAATTAAATGATTAAAATTAAAACCAGATTAACGATTTCATTACAGAAAACTGTATGCAAAAAATATGACAAAATTGAGAATGAAATTAAATGATTTCATTTTCACAGCATTATCCCTGTCAAATTGAAAAATAAAATGCAATTGGTGATTTCACATTTCATTTTCACTACAGTCTCGAGGCAAGACTGCCAATATTAAAATGAAAAGCCAAACGTGAAAAAGAAACTACAAATACAGTTTTTACAATGCTCTTTAGTAACGCTCACGCAATAATAGTGACACAATTCAAATACAAATGTAAATTTTCGTTTTCATTTTAATTCCTCTTTTATTTCACAGTTTTCATTTTCGTTTTCATTTTCAAAGACAACCTGCATGCAAATTCTATGTTAATGAGTGGGTGTGGCTTATTCTAGTAACGGCGCTGAGACACGCCTTCTGTAAAGCTAAGTCATCGACGTCCCGTGTGCATGAGTTGAATGTGTGAAACGAAATTATTTAAATGTGATTATATTGTAATCGAGACGACGAGATATGGCGAAATCTGTTAGTGAGCTTTTGCGGGAAGCTGCCGCAACATTAGAACATGGAAACAACCAGCCTGACCATATTAGTTATGATGTTAGACTCAGACTAGACCATAATCGACCATGAGGTTCATTCATGTATTAGGCTGTTTTGGAAATTCAACTATTTGGGTGTACAGAAGTCTTAGTAACACAATTTCTACAACAATTATAGCCAGACATTAATACCCACTGGCTTTAACCGAGAACCTCTGCCAATGTTTCATATTCGCGTCGTGCCAAACAACGCCCTTCAGCCGTGACTTATTCAGAGACAGCACTAGCCTGTATCTGTCCGCTGTTTAACTGTTACGTGTCTTTTGGTTATTTTAAGTTTGTGTACAAAAAGAATCACAATGCTGATTTTCATTTCCAGTAACAACTTCTGGATGAGATCGAGAAAGCGAGTGTGTCTGCATTTACAGTAGGCTAGATATAGCATTTTCCTTCTATATGGGGAGGCTGCAGACCTGGAGCCGGTAGATCTACGCCCCTAGCAGTTTTACGCCCCTGGCAGTTTTACGCCCCTGCTGTTCCTGATGCGTCCAGTAGGGGGTATGCTGCGAAATAACACCATTAAATCGATGCTCAAAACTTACACAATAATAACCGTCCAGTTCATAGATTTTGCCCGAATTTGTGGTTTTTGTTAATTTAAATATTAAACGTTTTAGTATAAATCTGCACTGCACTATGGATTAAAATATCTCTAGATATTATTGGGCTTCACTCAGCCTATACAGAAGACTATTTGTTTTCATGAATTAAAAAATAACACACATAGTTGGATCAGATGACAAGTAATGATATATGACCTACTATAGAATAGTTAATTGAATATTGAATACATTAATATTGAATAAATAGTAATAATAATAATAATACTAATTAATAATAATAGAATATTCACTGTATGTTTTTATACAGGAGACTGAGTGAAATATGTTGTTGTGAATTTATATAAAGTTACAATTAGATATTAAACATATTTAGCCCATTAGACATACAGCACCGTGTAATCATATGGATCCTGGATTAAATATCTGCTGTACTATTCACTTAGTCATCATACAGCTACAAAACAGTGTCCTACATAGCATTTTATGAAGACAAACACAATTTATCCCTTTTCTAAAATTCCAAGGGCCATTTATAAGAAAGAGACAATATTTTTGTTCACAAAAACATTATTTATCAACACCATTTATGAATTATGATGACTCCCCTATGGCTTGCCACTCTGCTTTAACTTTTTTTCTATCCTCCTGTCAAAGTGCTTCTGCTCACTGATAAAAAATTTAAATTAAATTAAACAAACAAATGTAAAAAGGACATCCATGGTGAATTTGATTTAGTCAAATTCAAAAGCAGCAGGACTCACTGTTAAATTTTGTATAAAATTCCTGAATCCTTAATTTTTTATCACAGTTGCTTTTGTACATTTCATCATTATTCATTATATCAATTCATTTTTTCCTTCATTAGTGAAATTCTAAATACACCTCCGCAATTCATCAGTTCAGGACACATTTACAAAATAAAGTGTAATAGAAATGTATTGAAAACATGCTTAACAGTTTATGACAACTAGTCAGCCATTTTGCATTTAATGACTTATGCAAGGAACTAATGCCTAGATGTTTTGAGTATGACAATTCAACAGAGAAATAGCATAATAGGCCTATATTTTGATCAACATGACATAAAGAGTTGATAATGTAGGAAACAGCAGACAGTTGTACATTATGAATTGCATGAATGTACCAAAGCATTTGCAATTTGTATATAATGAGAAATTGCTTTTATGATGTGCACAAGTGACAAGATGATGTGATTTCAGGTGTGATCTGAGAAATGCACCAAAGCAACTGAGATAAACTATAATACTTATTGGAGACCCTGCAGAATCACTGACCCCATGAGTCACAGACCACATAAAAGAAAGTGTTACGAGAACACAAACTGCCTTTTTAATTTGCATTTCATGTGTGTATTTCATTAAAAAAAGCTCAACTTTAAAAAAATATAAAAAGGACATCCATAGTGAATTTGATCTAGTCACAGTGTGTGTGTGTGTGTGTTGCCCAGAATTTATGTCAGATGAGTGTGGATTGCATCAATTTGCTCCTGATCTTCAAAGTACAATGGCACAGGTACTTGTTGGTGGAACACTTTTGGAAAAAGTGTCAAGACACTTTGATTTCTTTTGGCCACTGATGATGGACTGTGCAGAGAAAATTTTAAAAATGACATTAAAAACATGTCCTTGTATGTCTCTGTAAGTCATTTATTTACTAGAGAAGCTATTGGTTTGGAATGCAGTTAAAAAAGAGATGGGTGTTTATAGTTTATAAAAGTTTCGAGAGAGAGAGAGAGAGAGAGAGAGAGAGAGAGAGAGAGAGAGAGAGAGAGAGATTTCCATAGCTAAAGCAAACACACACCTTTATGGGATGCATCATGCAAGTTACTTGGCAAAGACAGAGTATGATAAATCCCACTTTAAGTGCACACAGCCTACATTTTAATCCAGATCAGTACGCTATTTTAAGAAAAATGTATATTTAGATATAAATGAGATAGTTAGATCATCTCATTTTATAAGAAACAACTCAAACCAGAAAGGAGTAAAGGAGTCTTACCAGAAGAGGCAAGATAAAGACGGGCAACAAAAGAAAATTCAAAAGAAAATTAATTTTGAAAGTGAGTAGAGAAGACTAGGGGCAGCTAAACTTACACGTGGTAAGCTATAACTTATAAATTTAAGCCAGACAGAACATCAACCTGACCGTCCAGAACTTTTTGTCTCTCGAAATAAATGATATAGACCTATCCATTGATATAAAGAAATGAATTGATATCTACCTAGCTCTATCAAGCTATTCGTTTATAAATAATATATGTTGCATCATTGCTAAACAACAATAACTTTAGCGGATTATTTATTATACCTCAATCAATTCGTGTCAATGTACAGCCTCCCCCTACTGGACGCATCAGGAACAGCAGGGGCGTAAAACTGCCAGGGGCGTAAAACTGCTTGGGGCGTATATCTACCGGCTCCAGGTCTGCAGCCTCCCCTTACTCTTTTCCTTCAGGTCAGTCCTATATTCATAATAAAAAATCCGTTTGAATGTCCGGTCACGTGTGATATCTTGTACTTTTAACAGTTAATAGGGGTTGTCCGTGCCTATAATCATGTCAGTTGCGTCTTTCTTCTCCGCGATCACAAGTTTGAGTCATTTCAAAAGTCTTCTCTACTGACTGACTGACTCACTCATTAAGACAGTCTTTGTCTCCATCTAATGGAGAAATAATGTAACTTCTTCTGTTGCTTTATGGTCAGGGACTATTTTTTTTTTCTCCAGCGGAAGGAATTGGCTTTTAGTGATTCATTTTACTTCATGATAGTTGCATAGATACATATGTTTCGGGATTAATATTTGTATTGCGTGGTAACCGTTTTATAAAAGCAATAAGGTACTCTAGGCTAGTGCTGTATCTGAATAAGTCACGGCTGAAGGGCGTTGTTAGGCACGACGCGAATATGAAACATTGGCAGAGGTTCTCGGTTAAAGCTAGCGGGTATTAATGTCTGGCTATAATTGTTGTAGAAATTGTGTTACTAAGACCTTTGTACACCCAAATAGTTGAATCTCCAAAACAGCCTAATACATGAATGAACCTCATCGTCGATTATGGTCTAGTCTGAGTCTAACATCATATCTAACATGGTCAGGCTGGTTGTTTCCATGTTCTAATGTTGCGGCAGCTTCCCGCAAAAGCTCACTAACAGATTTCGCCATATCTCGTCGTCTCGATTACAATATAATCACATTTAAATAATTTCGTTTCACACATTCAACTCATGCACACGGGACGTCGACGACTTCGCTTTACAGAAGGCGTGTCTCTAGCGCCGTTACTAGAATAAGCCACACCCACTCATTAACATAGAATTTGCATGCAGGTTGTCTTTGAAAATGAAAACGAAAATGAAAACTGAAATAAAAGAAGAATTAAAATGAAAACGAAAATTTACATTTGTATTTGAATTGTGTCACTATTATTGCGTGAGCGTTACTAAAGAGCATTGTAAAAACTGTATTTGTAGTTTCTTTTTCACGTTTGGCTTTTCATTTTAATATTGGCAGTCTTGCCTCGAGACTGTAGTGAAAATGAAATGTGAAATCACCAATTGCATTTTATTTTTCAATTTGACAGGGATAATGCTGTGAAAATGAAATCATTTAATTTCATTCTCAATTTTGTCACATTTTTTGCATACAGTTTTCTGTAATGAAATCGTTAATCTGGTTTTAATTTTAATCATTTAATTTATTTATTTAAATTTGGCAGAAAATGCCTTCCATAATTAGTAGCCTGAATATTAAAATTAATATTAGCAATGCCGTAGAAGTGCAGTTTATTAATAGTATGTTAACTAATGTAGTTAACTAGAGTTTTTTATTTTTTATTTTTTTATAAACCAATTCAGTGTTGGACAGATCAGTTGTTTTAACCCTTCATTAAAGTGAATGGTTCAAAGGAGTCATTCGTATTATGCGTATCGGACATGTCATTAGCCTATGGCAGGCATTGTGTGATTATCTCGGCAGTTTAGGACAGGACATCGCACAAGATTTGTGTCAACACAGAAAACATTTCATCACTGAATAGTCTCTCTCTCTCTCTCTCTCTCTCTCTCATTAAGCGCCCTGTCAGGCGCAGCACTCATTCTATTCTACATCACTTACCGATCAAATAAGGCTTTGGCGGGACAAAAATTAGCTTTGGCGGCCGCCAAAAAAAATTAAACGCAGGAAAACTCCTGACAAGGCTCGTAAACGTTTGCTGCGCTGTTTCTTTTTGTTAAATATTTGTTTAGAAAATCTCCCAGGCCTCTATTTTCTTCTTCTCTTCTTCTCTTTGCTTTCCTTTTCTGAGCACCGGACTTGTGCTGACCGGACATTTTGAGCGTCCTGAACTTCAAATCAGTGGCCAAACCATTTTTGTGTTGGGGGTGGGAGGGGTTCTTGGTCACTATTTCAAGGACAATTAGGAAGAATACACATAAAAAGCTTTTATTTAACTCAAATATTACATTTTTTTTTCACAAATAGGCCTATTTTAATTTTTTTTATCCATAATTTAATGAGGGCCCAGTTCACGCCCATTTAGGCGCGCTCTGACGTGTTGGGCGTCAAGTCATCTGATTGGGTCGCGCGTCAGAGGTCAGCACAGCCAATGGGCGAGCTAGACGCTCTGCTGTGTTCGCTGTGCAGCTGCTGCACTGCATTTTAAATTATTAGCTTGAATATTCTTGAGGAAAGGAGTTTCCCCACTGCGTATTAGCTATGCAATACAAAGTGACCGTTCTCGAAAGGGAACTTTGGCTTCGTGCAAATGGCTCTGATCAACAGAAATAGCTGTAGTTTTGCATTCTGGTAATAGAAAAACAGAAAAATAGAAAGATCATGAAAGAAAGTATCATGAAAGGAGGATGCTGTAAACATTTGGGTCAGGGTTTGAAATGAACTCACCAGCCAATTTGGCTACTAAATTAAGTGACCGGCCAGTCTAGAAATTCTACTAGCCAAAAAAAAAAAAAAAAGAAGAAGAAATAAACCTGATTACCTACGTCACAGTGTATATGTGTGTTTTTTTAAAGCATTTGTCCTGCAGTCCTCACAATACATTACACTGTTTGTTGAGTCAGAGATGACCACTCGCACCAAGCTTGCCACTTGGTATTAAAACTTCGCATTTTATTTTCTTTGTTTCCTTCGATGGTTGGTGGGTCTTTCCTTTTTTCACTGGGGTTAGTTACCCCAGACAAGTATCGCTGCATTTTTGCATTTTTTAAATCTTTTCTATTGCTTAAATGCAAATGAACAAGTACGCGGTTATTATGTTTTTAGAGTGTACATGCTGATCACATGTTATATGTTATATGTTATATGAGCTGTGTCTGTGCCAGATGTTTTTCAAGCACTGTGGTATTTGATTTTATTGAAATAGCAGTAAATGCATTATAGTTGCCTCTTCAGGGCCAATATTAAAGACAAAGTAATGTAAATCAGGAAGTAGATGTGTGAAATGAATTCCCTATTTGTCACAGTTCTGTTCGGATTGGATGCTGATTTTGTCTTAGTTTTATTTTCATGGACTTTGTGTGTTCACTGTCAGTTTCCTTTGTTCTAGTTTCTCGCATCTAATCTGTTTCCATGGACACTAACTCAGTTATCACAGCTGTTCATCATTTAGCTCATCACCATTGTGTATTGAAAGTTCCTCCTTGTGCACTCTTCAGTTGTCCGGTATTGTTTGGATTGTTATTTGCCTGCCTGTTCTGAGTTCTTTAATAAATCCTGTTTTATTTCCTAATAGCCTACCGTGTTTTCTGGACTATAAGTCACACTTTTTTTCATAGTTTGGCTGGTCCTGCGACTTATAGTCATGTCTCAGGTGTGACTTATATATCAAAATTAAATGTCACATCTTTGGATTTTTGGATTTGGACTGCTTTTTGATTTGGATTGCCCTTTTGGATTTGTTTGCTTTTTGTGACCTTTTTCCTTGTAGTGGAGCCAGCAAGAAAGAGGAAATCCTCCCCTGTTTGGGAGTATTTTGAAATGGTTGGTCACAATAAGGTATATGTATGTAGTATTATTATTATAAAAAATTAAATAAAATACTGTCTTGATATTAAAATAATCCTCACTATATGGCTGTATTATATTTCATGTCTATTAATTTATGTTTCAAGGTGAAATGCTTGCTGTGCCTAAAGGAGCTGACATACAGCAATAACACCTCCTCCATGCTCAGGCATTATCGAGCACTGCATGAGCATGCTCAGGGCCGGAGTGGGGCCACTTTTCAGCCCGGGAGTTTCAGGCCCAAGACCGGCCCTCTTTTTCCATGGTGGAATTCCAAATTAGCACTTTTTCCAAATTGGATAAATTAAGCAACAGTTCAGCTCTTACTATTGTGTAGTTGTTATTAATAACATGGTTCAACAAATAATGTAAAGGTTAAATAATAATTCACTTAAGCTGAGAAGTTAACAAAATTTTTTCCACTATTCCACATGGGTAGGTTGATAAATTAACAAAAGCAGAAAGAAAGAAAGAAAGAAAGAAAGAAAGAAAGAAAGAAAGAAAGAAAGAAAGAAAGAAAGCATTTGAAATGTATCCCACTCTTCCACAAAGAGGCATATTGAACTAATGTTTACAGATTTATTTGTATTTAAAAATATTCAAAAATAATGCTTTTTTAATCAAAAAATGATCATGCGCGCGCGCGAGGGCAGAGGAGATGTCATACGCGCGCGCGGGGTTTGAATGAGCTCGCGAGTTCCCGCTTCCTCGCGTGTAGATCTGTTATCCTCTCGCGAATGTCATTTACTGTGCGCGCCAGCATCAGTTGTGCGCTCCGTTTATTTTGTCATTGATTTGCCGCCATAGGGCCGGCCCAGCTATCGGTAGGCACCGGCGGTGCCGCGGTAGCCTACCTGAGAAAACGTTTTAGAAAAGACGGGCTATGGACCCAACCAACTCTATGGGAGGGGAGGGGAGAACTCCCTCTCATGGTACAACCCATGCAGAGGCTGCGCGCTGCGGTGTCAGAATGCGGAAAGTGTGTAGCCTAATGTTACTAACGTGACAAATATAAAAAAATAAAATAAAATAAAATTCTCCCGATTCTCCCGATTACCCACCCCGGGCCTGGGCAGGATCATGACAGACCCATGTTTTATGTTCACACACATGGCCTTTTGTTGGGCCATGTGCTTGTGTTGTCTCGTTACCTTGCCCCGCCCACTTGTTATCCTCATTTTGTCATTATTGTTTCATCTGTGTCACCTGCTGTCTTCGTTAGTTTCTCCCTATTTAATCCCCTTGTGGTTGCTGTCATGTGTTGAAGGCAGGCAGCAGGAAGAAAGTTATGCCATGGTGGAACGAGGAGTGTAGTGAGGCAATAAAAAGGAGAAATAAAGCACTCAAGAGGGTAAGAAGGTCACTTAATTATAATGATTTAATTAGTTATAAAAGGGCACAAGCTATAGTGAGAAGAGTTATTCGGACGTCTAAAAGAAATTATTGGAGGGAATTTTGTAATAGAATAGGGGAAGACATTGAAATAAGTGAGTTATGGAATATGATACGAAAGATGGGAGGGATACAAAGAGATTACAACATACCTGTATTAGAATATAATAATAATAGACAAATTATATCTGAAAGTGGTAAAGCAGAGGTATTTGCAGAAACATTCGTTAAAATTCATAGTAATTTGAATTTATCAGAGGATGCGAGGAAAACTAGGGACCAGATACTAAGTAAATATCCTCATTTATTGGAGGAAAAGGGACTTTCAGGAAGTACGATGGATTCAGAATTTACTTTGTATGAATTGAAAAAAGCGCTTGCAGGGGTTAAGCAAACATCTCCAGGCAGAGATGACATTTGTTATGAGATGGTAAAACATTTATCAGAGACAGCATTAGAGACAATTTTGAGGCTTTTTAATAAGGTTTGGGAGTTAGGAAAGTTACCAAATGACTGGAAGCATGGTGTCATAGTGCCAATTCCAAAACCAGGCAAAGATCATACACAGCCAAATAATTATAGACCTATAGCTTTAACGTCTAATCTATGCAGAATAATGGAGCGTATGGTCATGAGTAGATTAGTATATGTCATTGAAAGGGATAATATCTTATCACCTTATCAAAGTGGATTTAGGAAAGGACGTAATACAATGGACTCAGTACTGTGCCTGGAATCTGAAATAAGAAAGGCTCAGGTAAATAAGGAAGCTTTAGTTGGGGTATTTTTTGATGTCGAAAAAGCTTATGACATGATGTGGAAAGAGGGACTTTTAATTAAGTTAGAAAAAACGGAAATTAAAGGAAGAATGTATAACTGGATCAGGGATTTCCTGTTTAACAGAACTATACAAGTAAGAGTAAGTACTGCTTTTTCTCAGATACACACAATAGAGAATGGAACACCTCAGGGAAGCGTTAGTAGTCCAATTCTGTTTAATATTATGATTAACGACATCTTTACAAAGGTTGAAAGGGGCATTGGAAGATCTTTATATGCGGATGATGGAGCGCTGTGGAAAAGAGGGCGTAATGTAAAGTATGTGGAAAGATGTTTGCAGAATGCCGTCAAAATGGTAGAAAATTGGGCAAATGAATGGGGATTTCGGTTTTCAGTAGATAAAACTCAGGTAATTTGTTTTGCAAAAATGAAAAGTAACCCTACCATTAACATCAGATTGTATGGACAAGATGTGAAGCAAACAGCAGTTGTGAGGTTTCTGGGTATATGGATGGATTTGAAATTGAATTTTAGTATGCATATCCAGAAACTGGTTGACAAATGCAAAAAAGCATTAAATATCATGAGGTGTTTAGCAGGAGTTGATTGGGGAGCATGTCGACAGTCCCTTAAGATAATATATTGTGTTCTAATAAGATCGGCAATAGATTATGGCAGTATGGTATATTGCACTGCATCCAAAACACAACTCGTAAAAATAGAGGCAATTCAGTCACAAGCTTTGCGAGTTTGTTGTGGAGCGTTTAGATCCTCTCCAATAACAGCAGTGCAAGTAGAGATGGGTGTAATGCCTCAAGTAATTCGTAGGCTCAAGTTAAAGATGAGGTATTTTATAAGCATAAAGGGACACTCGGACAGTCACCCAGTTAAAATGGTGTTGGAGGATTGTTGGGAATATGGACATAAAAAGTTATCAAGTTTTGGATGGAAGGCCAGTGAGGAAGCCCGGAGAATGGGATTAAGTGACTTCAATGTTGCTCCTACTGTGGCTAGGTCAGCAATTCCTCCTTGGCTTTTCCCAATGCCTTTGATTGATATTCAATTGCTTAAAGAAAAGCATAACAATACAAATGGATTAGGAAATTTAAATATACAGCAATACATTGATCAAACTTATTATAGTGCAGTTCAAATATACACTGATGGTTCAAAAGACCCAGAATTTGGGAAAACAGCAGTAGCGGTATATATTCCACTTTTGAACATTAGAATGGCAAAAAGAGTATCAGATTATGTTTCGGTATTCACTGCAGAAATTATTGCAATATGTCTAGCACTTCAGTGGATAGAAGAAATCCAACCAACAAGGGTAGTGATATGTACAGATTCTTTATCAGCTCTAAATAGCTTGGAAAGTGGAACATCATCAGCAAGGCAAGACATGATAAATGAAGTAATGCAGAGTCTTTACAGAACAAGACAGTATGGACTTCTGGTAAATCTTGTATGGGTTCCATCGCATATGGGTGTGAAAGGAAATGAGGAGGCTGATAATCTGGCTAAACAGGCATTAAATCATTCACAAATTGACATTGAAGTGGCATTAAGTAAAACAGAAATTAAAGTGATAATAGCGAAACAAATACAGGAAATTTGGCAGAAAGAATGGAATGAAGGAATAAAAGGTAGACATTTTTACTGCATTCAAGGAAAAGTTGGGTCAGAGAGAAGAAGATTCGGAAACAGGAAAGAGGATGTTTTAATAACAAGAATGCGTATTGGACATTGTTTATTAAATCAAAGCTTACAAAGAATTGGTAAACATGAGAATGGAAATTGTGACAAATGTGGGTTAGTTGAAACTATAGAGCATGTCCTTTTAGAATGCAAAGCTTATGAAAGAGAGCGGTCCCAGTTAAGACATGCTTTAAGAAGTGTAGAAATCAATGAGTTGACACTTCAGGTTCTCCTAGGACAAGGTGCTAAACAATCAAGAGTTTATCATGAGTTATTTATATTTTTAAAGGAAACAGGATTATTTAATAGGATTTAAAACTCCATTATGTGTAAATTTTATATGTATATATATATGTATTTTTTTTTTTTTTTTTTTTTTTTTTTTAAAAGAGTAGATCTAAGCTGTGTCCCAAAGTGAAGGCTGCGTCCTTCGAAGGACACGTCCTTCTAAGGACCCAGCCTACCCAGCCTTCCCAGCCGTCGAAGGACCCAGCCTACCCAGCCTTCCCAGCCGTAGAAGGACGCTCCGAGTCTAGCCTTCGTTGGATTGTAATTGCCACCAGGTGTTCCCCATTATGCTGTCGCCTAGCAACGCTGCGATAGGACAGCTGCCATCATACAAGGCATCAATTACAAATAAAAATGGAACAAGAGCAAGACTACATAATTTTATTTTTCTTATTTTATGTTTTACTGGAGGAGATGATGGGGATGTTTCATCCCAGGCGGCGCCGCCGGGTGATGTATCTCCGGCTTTGTCAAGACCGTGGCCAGGTAAAGTAAACTGGTTTGCTGCATCCTAATTCAGAAGTTGCGTCCTTAATTGCTGGAGTACACAAGTTGAGACTGTACTTGAGTCATGTTATGATAGGCTACTTATGAAAATACAAAATACACATAAAGCTGTTCAAATGTTTAGTTATAGGCTAAGTTACCTTAGGAAGATGCGATTTTTATGTAGTTTTATTCTCTTGATCATGGTGATCTTATTCAGGCATGTTTCCAGCGTGCTTTGTTTTAACGCAGTCGAAGCATAAAACACAAAACAATAAATAAACACAGTGAAATATACTTCTTAAATAAATACAGTGAAATATACCTCTTTAATATATATAGGTAGGCTACTCCCGCTCGCCTTCGGATGCAGCCTTTTATATGGCATGATGCATCTGTATAGCAACATTTCCTTAAAATTGTGCTCGTTTCATTTTCAAAATAACCTGTGGTTGACTGGAAGCAAGTACATTCGTTAAGTATTCACATACAAATGTGAAGTAATGAGGTTTTTTTTCTCTTTCACAGGACAGCAACACTACAAAACCATGGTATTTTACAATATGATAACTTGTTCTATAGTAAACTATTCAACAGTAAATTAAAATATAACTACCTTCAACATATTCAGAATTAAAATGCAACATACACATAGCCAAGCAGTAATATGAATGTAACAAAATATCTAAAAACCCTGACAAACAGTTTTTTATGCAGAATACTTAACTGTTCTTTTACTCTTCATATCTTAAGTAAATTAAATACAAGTATGCAAGATAACACTTGTACATAAGTAAGGTTTTAAATATAACTACTAAAATTTCCCCAATGTGCCATTAATACTTACTAAAAGTATTTTAAGTATCACTATATCTTCCAACAATTACTTTGTCACAACTTTAAACAATCTCTCTTTGTTTGTTTCCCTAAATCAGACCAGACCCCTGTACTGCAGGATAAACCTGAATGTCCCAGTGCTGGACGGGTTCTTTAATGACCGTGACACACGACCTGATTTTCGGCTGAGCAGGGAGGCCCTGAGAGTGCTGCTGGACCTGTTGAGAAGTGACCGGCAACACGGATGGGGTTCCACAATAGAGACCCTGGTATTTCTTTTCTGGCTGGCGTGTGGTACATCATACAGGGTCGTCTCCAGAGCATTTGATATGCCTCGTTCCACTGTCCACCGCATTGTCCACCGGGTCGCTGAGGAGGTGGTGGCCATCCGCCACCAGGTCATTCGGTTCCCCAACACCCCAGAAGACCTGGAGGCAGTTTGCCGTGGCTTTGCAGGGCTGGCCAGACACAGAGCTTTCTTGAAAGCTGCTGGAGCAATCGACGGCTGCCATGTCCGCATCAAGCCTCCAAGCGGCCCTGATGGTCAATGCTACAGGAACAGGAAACTGTTCCCGTCCATCATCCTCCAGGCTGTTTGTGACCATCAGGGCCGCTTCATTGACACCTACGTGGGCTGGCCGGGGTCAGTGCATGACGCACGGGTGCTCCGGTACAGCCCACTGTACAGGAGGTCAATGTACCCTCCTCCAGGGCACTTCATCCTCGCAGACGGAGGGTACCCATGTCTCCAACACCCACTCCCCCTCATCACTCCCTACAAGAGGCCAGTACGAGGTGTGGGAGCCCAGCGCTTTAATCTCCATCATTCCAGGGCACGCTCCATTATAGAGCGTGCTTTTGGGATGATGAAGACCAGGTTCCGATCCATCTTCCTGAAAGCGCTGGAGGTGCACCACACCTTTGTACCTCATGTAAGTTAAATGAAAAATACATTTGCAAAAAACATAATTAACTTCTTTCTTCCAGACCATATCTTTTTTTTTTTTTTTTTTTTCAGGTCATCACAGCCTGTGCCATCCTCCACAACATCTGCCTTGGGGTTGGTGACATCATGGCCCCGGAGGATGAGCATGAGGAGGATGATGCGGAGGATGAGGGGGAGTATGTTTTGGAGACGGTCAGTGGGGCTCCCTGGCGTGACCAGCTCTCTGCAGAGGTGTCTGCCCTGGAGGAGGTTCCCATTGACCATGATTACTGGTAACAGGCAAGTCAGAGAAGTTTAAAGCTATAATGGCCAAAACCAAAAATGTATTTACATAGAATGGGTTTACATGTTGAAATTTTTGATGCTTTGATTTGAGGATGAGAATTTATTTTATTCTTCCCTCTTTTTGAAATGATTCAGTGAGATGGCAGCCGTCGATTGAGTCAGCCCTGCAAACCTGTTGTTAGACAATGCAGTGGACAGTGGAAATTATGCAGTCAAACACTCTGGAGACCATCCTAGATGATGTCCCACCCACCGGCAGAGAGGCCTTACCAGCGTCTCTATTGTGGAGCCCACCGGGGTCCAGCGGCACCACCAGGGTCTCCCTGCTCAGCTGAAATCTTAATTTATGTACTGTTCATTTATGTACTGTTCATTTAAATTATGTTGTCAGATGATATTTAAGTTATGTTGTAAATGGTTATTTATTATTTATAAAACGTTATTTATCTATATAATTTATTTTTTCCAAATGTTATTATTGTATAAAATATTGCCTGTCATTAAAAAAAATAAGCAATGTCAAGAACGGTTCCTTTTTATTTCATATCCCAACACATCAAGTTACTTAAATAAACAGTGCACAGAAATGGAACAAAAGTAATGTTTATTATTCATTTTAAATAAACTGTACACAAGTTTGGAAAAAAATAGATAATTTAATATAACTTAGATTACAAAAATAAACTGTACAAAACTTAAGTTTCCTCTTTCCATTTAATTTAAATTAAAAATCCTTATTTATATATACATTAAAAAAAAAAACTATTTCTCCACCATGCGCTCAAGAAGCGCAAACAGCCTGTCCATCCGGTCCCTGCTCTCTCGAGCTCTCCTCTCCTCTGCCTCCCTTTGCAGAGCCATGTCCTCTCTAATGAGGTCCAGCATCTCCTCCTCATAGTCCCGCTTTCTCCGTGCTCGTGGTGGTGCAGGTGCTTCTGCTGGTGCTGGTGCTAGTGGTGCTGGTGGTGCGGGTGCTGCTGCTGCTGGTGGTGGTGCGGGTGCTGCTGCTGGTGGTGGTGCTGGTGCTGCGGGTGCTGGTGCTGGCTCCTCCTCACTGTGGCCACCCACTGCTGAACTTGGCCCTGGTGTGTCCTCACGGATTGAGGCAATAAGGACAGGGGGATTGGTAGAATGCCTCTGCCCCAACACCTCATCCATGAGGACAAACCAGGGCCACGTTTCAGCAGTGGGTTTCCCACCCACTCCCTCTCCTGTCCCAGGATACTTGCAATCCTAAGGCAGAACAAAGTAACCATGGCTTGTTAACAACAACAGCACAATATATTTCAGAAAAGATGTGTGTATTAACTTTCTTACTTTGTATTTTGTTTTTAAGTTGTCCCATTTTTTTTTTGCCTGCATGGGGGTTACCTTCGCCTGCAGGCCCATTTTCTCCAGAATTGCTCTAAAAAAGCAGAAAAGGGTACTTATGAAAAATTATAACACAGGGGTGCAAATTAAATATTAACATTAGTGCATTGTTAAAACTGAAAAAAGACACATCAGGACATGCATTCAAAATAGTTTAGAAATCATATTTCTGGATACTCAAATGTGGTTAAAACCTTTGTAAACATAACTTGCATGACAGCACTACAAAAACACATAAAAGTGAAAACCATTGCATCATCTACTGCTTTTCTTATTGTTGTGGGTTTTCTAGGGTGAATGATATTTATTATAATACACAAGTGAGACAGATTACTGCAAATTTTACAAGTAGGTGTTGTCTTACCTCCAAGCCACACTGGCGGAGTTTTTCACCCCGGTGAATAAATGGTCGTTTTCAGACCGCAGTGTAATAAACTGAGCGGTCTGCTCCTTGCTCCCTGAAAATTATTAAAGTAATTAGCACAAGTTTTGCGTCTAACCACCGGACAAATAAAGCCACCCAATGGTAACAAATGAGTTAAGATGAAGTTTATAAGAAATAAAAACTTGTGGCTTTTGACTGTGGTTTCGCTAGCTATTTAAGTAAATGAAAACATAATACTTACATTTAAAAGTGAATTTTCCCTCACCGGCCGAACTCGAGGACGCCATTTTTTCAAATGAAAATGCTTTCGTCACCGGCGCGCAATGACTTATGGGGTAGGATAGGCCACTAAGGATCCGTTTTTGTATCCTTCCTTTCACGGGGAAAGAAGGGTGCATTTGGCGTCGCTTTTAGCCTTCGTCGCGGCTCGATGACGCAACCGTCCTTCGAATACGGCCTTCGAGGATGCATAACTGAATTGGGACAGCCTTCATCGAGCCGCGGTGACGCAATCGGCCTTCAAATGCGACCTTCCAAGGATGCAGCCTTTGAATTGGGACGTCCTTCGTCGCGCCGCTGTGACGTTTCGTCTCGCCGCGGTGACGCAATCGGCCTTCAAATATGGCCATCCGGTCTTCAAATACGGCCTTCGAAGGACGCAGCCTTCACTTTGGGACACAGCTCTAGTTTAAACTTCCTTTCCAAATATGCGCTTCACACTCCATTTCAGTAGGTGGCGGGAATGCACCTTTTAAGTTGGTTTGCCAACCGCCATTAAATCCTAGAAGAAGAAGTCTTGTGTTGGTTCATTGTCTAAACTTGTCCTACTTTATCCGTTTATCTCTCTGAGAGTACCTTTGTTGAGAGTCCTGTCGAGAGTTATTGTTACATTGTATTTATTGTTTGTTAGTCTAGTTAGCTGTAAAGTCTTAGTCTAGTCCTTAGTTTGCCTCCCTGTCCTGTTTTGCCCCATTGTGGGTTTTGTTTTCCTGTTTATTCTGTCTAGTTGTATCAATAAACCGTGTATATTGCATTCTGTCTGCATTTGGGTTCATCTCCTCACATCCACATGACAATCGCGTCACAATGATCGCAATATTATGTTTTGTGTCAAACTGATCGCAATGTTTATACCCGTTTTGCGTTGTTGAATGCGCAATCGTGCTTTAAAATAGCCACATTATTGCAATATTAGCCAATGCATTGAAATAATAATTGAAATGTTATTGGCTTAAGTCAAAATCACAATGATTACTTCGTTTCATTAGGCCCGATGGGTTTTTGCCACGTATGGTTTGGATGTCAGGAGGATCAAGACGATCTGTGTGAAAGAGACGTCCAAAAAAGGTGAGCATATAAAGTGAATATACAGTATTTTTATTTATTGTTAACTGTGAACATAATTGCTTTTTTTGTTTTGTTTTTACAGGTCAACATCTAACTGATTATTGCTAAACATTCTGTAAGCATAAACATTCAAGAGGTAAGAATACAGTATTGATCCTTTATGAAAATGAATCATTATAAATTTAAGATAATAAAATAAATAATTAAATTAGTTCCAGACAGAATCTTAACTTTTTACATCTCATTAAATATTGTAAATATGTTCAAATCATCTCATTTAAAATCATTTAAAGCATGAATCAAGGGAAAACAACAAACAATGAAAAATATGTCCCAAACGAGGACAAATGTTGATTAATAATGATTACTTTTCTTTTTCTATTCTGCAACGACTGCCTCTCCAAAGTGATACCTCCCTCTGTTATCTATTTTTGGGTTGAAAGTCTCAATCACTTGGTCAGGAGTCACCCAAGCCTTATCTTCCATCACAGGTAAGATGTAGACAAATCCAGCACTGTCATTTCTTCTTAAAAACCTTATTTCCAGTGCCACCTGGTCTTGGTTGTTGACAAGTCCAACAAACTGTCTGACAGATTTGTTTGCCCTGAATTGGACCAAGACACAGTCTCCAGTTTTGATGTTCCTAGCAGCTGTTGGGTGGAGCTCAGAGGACTGCTGTGCGGGACTTTCAGCAGATGTGATTTCTGAGGGCAGAAATCTATGGACACTTGACTGCTCTGCCTCCGAGTAGATTTTGTGACGCACTTCTCCCCAGGTGACTGGCTCAAAATGATGAACTGACTGAGTGCCTGAAAGAGCTGTGCTAATGGCCCATCTATCAGCCAGCCTATGATGCTCTATAAAATCAGAGATTTCGGTGGATGTAATCATCTTGATTTTAATGTTTGGGCAACTCTTCTTTGCAGAATCTGCAAACGAAGCAGCATCTGTCATAAGGATAGCCTGTCTGCTGAGGACATCAGTGTTAACCGCACGCTTCACTGTTGCTCCCACACCATCCACTGCACCTTTGCCGAAGCACTTTTAAAGTTGGAAACAACTCCTTGAAGGTGGTTGACATGAAACACCAGATGAATTTGTTTTTGAACTGAGAGGCAGCTCCATCGCTAAAAATGTGCATCACTCTCATTGCAGGATGTTTCTCTTGAACGTCCAGGACAATCTTGGTGAGGAACGTTGCCACGGACCTCTTGTCATGTTCCAAGCTGTCACTAACTATGGCATATGACTCTGGTTCTCCATCAGACCACAGAACAGAGGGAAACACTGTGACCTGTTTCTGATGCCAGTATGCTGACTGGATCTGATCTTGGTAAGCAGCCGTATAGTTTTCTGCAAAATCTACCTGCAGCACCACAGTTTCCTTGTCTGTTTTTGACTGCTTTCTTTTGGCCTGGAAAAATGTGCTTTGATTTCTCTTCACAAAACAGTGATTCAGAAATTGTGTAGCTGCTGTCTTCAGAGAATCTAGGACATCACCTAGTGTGCCACTCTTCTGGACCTTATTCAGCAACCCTCCTGTTGCTTCCCATGTGTACCAGGTCACCTTAATTTGTTTGTCTTCCACAGGAATGTGACTAAGAACACTGATTTCCAGCAGCTTTCCACTCCTGCATTCAGCACACCGGCCTAACATGCAGTGAGGACTGTCTGGATTGCAGGCCACAGCTTTTATAAAATCCTGTGTGCTCTGGAATGCTTGCCTTGGGATGACACGTTGCACACAGTCCAGGGCTAATTTAAGATTCTCATGGTAACGGCACAGACAAACATTTCTCTGAGTATCTGAACACCGGAGTACATGAGATGGTCGAAGCTCAGCAAATTTAGATTTCCCAATTATAAACTCTGGATGTTCACTCTTGAAGCTGCGGTAGGCCTCTTGAATAGACATTGTTAAATGTCGTTTCTGGATTTTCTTTTTTACTCCTCCCTCTCTGACTGTGAGCACATCCCTCATCCCTGGTGCTTGCCTTGAGATGTCATCTCTCTCATAGAACTCCTTAACTTGATCATATGTTGTAGTTGTGGTATTTTTCTTTTTCTCTTGAAGAAGGCACAGTGATGTTGCAATGTTTTTTTTTATAACTATACATTTTTTTCGAGGGCTGCTAGGTAAAGCTTGGAGTGCTCGTTTTACAGCCTTGCCTAGTGACTGCCTTGTTTTAAAAGGTGATTTTTGTGGGGACTTCTGCGAAGCAGGAACCTGTGACTTCTTTAGAAGACGCCTTTTCCTCTGTCTTTGTCTCACAAGCTCCCTGACTCTTTCTGCCTCTTGGTTTGATTGTGTTTCTTTCTTTCTTTGTCTTTCTGCTTTTTTCCTTGAAATTTTCATTATTCCTCTTTTTCTCTCTGAATGTACATTGTCTTTCAGTATTATTTTTTGCCATTTTGCTGTAGGATGAGATGTATATAAATACATTTTATTGTTTCTTTATTTGTTATTGTATGTATTTGTTATTATTGGTTGTTGTATTAATTACTGCTATTCACATTGATATTTTGTAATAAAATGTTAAAGCTAACTAAGCAGATTTTTTCATATTAGCCATTCCATGGCCAGTGTGTTCGTATATATATATATATATATATATATATATATATATATATGTAATTTATACAAAAAAGTATACTCTAAATTAAAATGTACATATAGATATCAAATTACTTACCAATTACTGCAAATAAAGTAGAGATTTTGTCCAGAAATCGCAGATCTACAATCACCATAGAAATAATTTCCTTTGACCACAGAGGGCGTGCGCGGGAAAGAAAGTGAGTCGTCACAGAAGGCGCGTCTCATATTTCTCTCTCTCTCTCTCTCACACACACACTCTATGGTACTAGTATTAATTGATTTCTAAAAAGTTCTGATGTACAGTAATAGAGATCAATTTAATATATGTGCGGGTTTTTTTAACAGTAACATGTTGAAAGACCAAGGTGAGTTTAAAATAAGTTTGACTTCTTTCCACTCCATTTCAAGCAATAGATCGATTTATATTGTAAAGTTGATGAATTTATTTTTTCGTCTTGATTTAATCAGAATGCTTCTTGATTGCCTTTGTTATGTGTCATTATATTGCTTGAAATAAATAAATAAATAAATTAATTAAACAAATATGCGCTGGTCAAATCATGCATGATTTAATGTGAAGCGTCCGTAACGGTCACGTCCGTAACGCATAATTAGGTTGTTTAGAGCAATTAAGTGAGATGATTTGTCAATCATAAATAGAATGGACATATTTTGGCTTTGTACATAAAGTTTCAAATTAATTGTAATAATAATGATTATACAATATAAACTTATTCTTTAAATCGTTACGGACGTGACACAGCACTGAAGCTTCGTGACTTCCTAAATATAGCCTTCATAAATTTAAAGGGAAATGCAGTTATAACAAAGTGAGTGTATTTATATCTCAGTCATGCTCCCATCTTTCAGCAAAATGCTTACTATCAACATAAAGTATAATTAAAGGAGTCTTTGATCCCTCTTTTTAAAGCATGAAATAGGTTTGTATAAAAAAGCAATTTTAGTACCTGTGCACACACCTTATCTGAGGTGAATAAACACAGAAATTTCCTTAAAATTGACATGACAGCACATCAATACAATAAAATACAGACCCAAATGGACAACTTAGAAAGGGTTTTGATTTTTTTATGATAACTTTATTTTTTCATGGCAAGGTTGACATTAGCATGGAATTGCTCATATCCAGCTTAACATTACAGTTTGATTTTGTACATAGTTCCTTTTACATCATTTTAAGTAATAAACACAGAGAGATTATATTCAAATGAGATTATACAAACAGAAGAGAAATTAGCATGTCGGTACGCTACAACATAGCACCTTACAAATAACACAAATCAAGTGTGTTTATAACAAAAATATAGCAATAATCTCGTTCTAATAATTCTTAAACACTTTAAATCACTATTTAGTAGTGATGTTACGTATGACACTGAAGCTTCGATGTGCGTATCTCGCACGTGCGACACAATCTCTAGTGAAGCCCCGTATCGGGGTGTGTATTGGTTTACTAGAGTCACGTGATTGACGACAAATGAAGCCTCACTTTCTGTCCAATCACATGCACGTATCCCTTTGGGTGTCAGAAGGCTCGAACCCCAGATCTTATTTAACGAGTCCCATGCTGCGTTCCAGTCCACTTTTAGACACGCACTTGCGAACTTCCCTAAGCACTTCCCCTTGGGGGAATCCCTGCCGCCATTTTTAAGTGCGTTCCACTTCGTGAAGTGGACGAGGGAAGTTTATATGGACAGACCCTCGTTCCCTCGATTTTGACCGAGGGAGCGAGTCTGCTTCAAATGTACACTTCAGGCACCTATATGTCCCACAATGCAGTACGATTGTGACGTCACCACATATCTCATCTAATCACCACCACAACAGACAACTCTATGATATATTAATAATATATATTTTTAATTTAAAACAACCCAAACACACCTATAAACATTTGGATGCTGCATTAAACAAATTCTTAAAGGGAAAAAAAATGTAAATAATAAATCAACTCTACAGCTGATTCCAAGTGATCAAGGGCTTAGGACGTTCCAATTCAGCCCATTGCAGTTTCCGCCAGTAGTGAGCACTCGCAATGACGTACATCCGAGTGAACGAGATGGAGGGAAGTTTGCGAGTGAAGGGCATGACAATTTTGGACTGGAACGCAGCCCAAGTCTTGGCTCAGTCTGGTTGATGGGTTTGTGAGGAGAGAAAATGAATTTATTTAATGAACAAATCAAACACAAACATGTAAGGCTTTTATTTGTACACATAACATTGAAACTATAGAGTGTGTTGTGGTTGCTTCATCTGCCAGAGCTTCTAACACAGACTTCTGGCTGCTTTATTTTAAATAAGCTGTTCTCCACACTCTCAAAGCTTTGACTCTTTTCCCGGAACAGTCAGGGGAACGCCTCAGTGATTCATGAGGCTTCATTTCCCCATCCCTACTATTTAATGTAAAATATTGCACTTACAGACATATATTTCCAAGGTTTAAACGATGGAATCAATAGCCGATAGAAACTGCGTGCCTGTTATTCTTGACTGCGTTATTCTTCTTCTTCTTCTTCTATGGATTTATTGGTGGGTCGCATTCCAACTTTATGGTACATACTGCCACCACCTGTGCTGGAGTGTGAAGTGATTTCAGTCTAGATATATGTTAAAAGATGTCTATATTCTATTCCTAAGACCACTATGCTTAATGAATTTTAAAACTGACCTTACAATTTCCCCATATCCTTGTTTTGAGTTTAATATGTTGTTGATTGTAAATTCTTTGCATCCCATTCCCTGTGGCTCTCTTATTAACTCATTCCCATTCCACAACACATGCTCAACTGTTTCCTTTACTTGGCATATTTCGCATAATCCTGTTCCATGTTTACCTATAATATGAAGTGTAGAATTAAGTTTTGTATGTCCCATCCTTAGTCTTGTTAAAATAACCTGATCATCTCTACTTAAATTGTGTGTCAATATACTTTCTTACAGTATTATGTATATTATAAAAATGTCTTCCTGTTTTACATTCATTCCAATTTTTTTGCCATTTCTGGTTGCAAGCTTCTTTAATGATACTTTTCCCTTCCATCCTACTTAAAGCGTTTTTACTTACGCAGTATTTAAACGTTTAAAAAATGGCTGTGTCTCAAATGACCTTGTTATTTGTACACGCTGTGACTATACAAATCACAACATGTAAATAGGAAAATGTTGGCGTTATTTTTTCACTTATTGGGATTAGTATGCTAGCTGTAGCCGTTTACCTCCAGTCTTTGTGCTAAGCTAGGCTAGCGGTGGGTGCGTCAGACAGAGTTACGGCACGCACGGAGATGAGAAGGGTGTGTATGGACTTATCTAACTCTGGGGGATACGGGGAATAAGCTAAAGTCCCCAAAAGTCGAAGTGTTCCTTTAAAGGGTTCGTTCACCCAAAAATGAAAACTCTATCAGTAATGACTCTCCCTCATGTTGTTCACGGCTGAACGCGTCTTCTCCACACTCATTTACAAACAAACATTTTTTCGCTAAACCACTAAAAAGTGGTTTAACCACTAAACCTTACCACTAAAAAGACGGATTATATCCAAGACTTCAGTCATAAATTAGTATTAATATTGATAGCATCACTGGTAGCTTCGTTGCTAACTCACTGTCCATCTGTTAAAATGGCGAATATATCAGATGTAAGTAGTCTACCTCTTGGTGCAGGTGAGGACACATTTGAGCTGCATGCACTGCAGTCTGAGCTGGAAGCTGTTGAGAAACAGATCCACAACCTTTTATTGAGACAGGCCGAGCTGAGAGACCGGTGTTTAGCTCTTGAAACATCACGCGCTGATGCACACAAATCAGTGTTTAACGTTACTAACCCGCTGACTCCGACCGCGTCTACTCCGTGCGTTCCTCAGCATCGGTCGAAATCAGCCATGGTCTCGTTCACTCCGGCTCCAACACGCCACCACGAAGCCTGGGTGGTTCCGCAGCGGAAGACGGGAGTCAGGTTTAGACCAAGACTCTCTCCGACCCTCCCGGGTTTTCGAGTTATCCACACAAAACCGCTTCTCCCCTCTACGCGAAACAGAACGCGATGCTGTGATCATCGGCGATTCCATCGTTCGGCACGTACACGCTACGTTAGGTAAAAGTAAGGTGCAAAGTCACTGCTTCCCTGGTGCTCGTGTTTCTGAAATCGCTGCTCGCGTTCCCGAGATCCTGAACGGTGACGAGCGCGTCGGAACTGTGGTCCTGCACGCGGGAGTGAACGACATCAGGCTGCGCCAGACGGAGATTCTGAAGAAAGACTTCAGGAATCTGATCGATACGGTACGCAGCACATCACCTGAAACAACGATCATTGTGTCAGGACCGCTTCCCACGTACCGACTAGGGCATGAAAAGTTCAGCAGATTATTTGCGCTAAATGAATGGATAATGTCATGGTGCAATGAGCAGAAACTGCTCTTTGTAAATAATTGGAATCTGTTTTGGGAGCGTCCTAGGCTTTTCCGTGCTGATGGCTTACACCCAAGCAGATTCGGAGCAGATCTTCTGTTGGATAACATCTCCAAAATGTTAAATACCCTTTGACTAGTAACCAAAAGTCCAAATCATAGTCTCTGCTGCACCAACTTAACTGATATAAATACTAGTGTAGAACATTGCATAGAAACCGTGTCTATTCCTCGTTTAGTGAGATCAAATAATAAATCTACTGCAGGATCTAGGAAAAATCGAATTGTTATTAAAACAGAAAATGTTGCTATTAGTAAACAAAAACAATTTCTAAAGCTAGGTCTTCTAAACATTAGATCACTCACACCTAAGGCAGTTAATGTAAATGAAATAGTCACAGATAATAGCTTCGATGTACTTTGCCTTACTGAAACCTGGCTTAAACCAAATGATTATTTCAGTATTAATGAGTCTACTCCATCTGGATACTGTTATAAGCATGAGCCCCGTCTGATTGGCCGTGGCAGCGGTGTTGCAATAATCTATAGAGATATTCTCAATGTTACTCAGAAAACGGGTTATAAGTTTATTTCATTTGAAGTACTTGTACTAAATGTTACGCTCTTAGATATTAGAAACACATCCCTATTATCTCTAGCCTTGGCTACCGTATATAGACCGCCAGGGCCTTACGCTGATTTCCTAAAAGAGTTTGCAGATTTTCTCTCAGACCTATTAGTCAATGTCGATAAAGCATTAATTGTTGGAGATTTTAACATACACGTAGATAATCCAAATGATGCGTTAGGGGCTGCGTTTACAGATTTATTAAATTCATTTGGGGTCAAGCGAAACGTCACCGGACCAACTCATCGTCTTAATCATACACTCGATTTAATTGTATCACATGGAACCGATCCAACCGATATAGATATCATTCCACAAAGTGATGATGTCACTGATCACTACATGGTAACTTGCATATTACGTACTGCTGTAATATGTCATGCGGCGCCGCGTTATCAACCAGGCAGAACAATCCTCCCATCCACCATAGATAATTTCTCAAATTGCTTATCTAATCTGTCTCAGCTGCTGCCTGAACCCAAACAAACAGATGAACTAGAAGAACTAACTAGCACTATGAGAACCACACATACTACGCATGTTTTAAAGAGAGAAACCCATATTTTAGAGCGTAAATGGAAACAAACTAATATAGAGGTCTTTAGAATCGCGTGGAAAGACAGTATGTCACGTTATAAAAAGGCCCTAAAAGCGGCCAGGGCTGAGCACCTCCGCAAACTAATAGAAAACAACCAAAACAATCCAAGGTTTTTATTTAACACCGTGGCTAGACTAACAAA
Source organism: Leuciscus idus (assembly GCA_021554675.1). Lineage (NCBI taxonomy): Eukaryota > Metazoa > Chordata > Actinopteri > Cypriniformes > Leuciscidae > Leuciscus > Leuciscus idus. Next base: position 32,413,934 of record CM038643.1, on the reverse strand, counting down.
TAAACAGACGTCACCCGAACAAAATATCCCGTTACAGTTCAGTAGTAATGATTTCATGAACTTCTTCACTGAGAAAATAGAAAGCATCAGAACCACAATTGTAAACGTTCAATCTTCAATTGCGCCTTATAATTCAGCTTCAATTATCACCCCGCAAGAACAATTACAGTGCTTTACAACTATAGAACAAAAAGAGTTAAATAAACTTATCACTTCATCTAAAACAACAACATGTTTATTAGATCCTATACCAACTAAACTATTGAAAGAAGTGTTACCTGTAGTGGAAGAGCCTCTCCTCAATATTATTAACTCGTCTTTATCTTTAGGTCATGTTCCAAGAACATTTAAACTGGCAGTTATAAAACCTCTCATTAAGAAACCACAATTAGATCATAATAATCTAGCAAATTATAGACCCATTTCAAATCTTCCATTTATGTCTAAAATATTAGAAAAAGTGGTGTCCGCTCAACTGGGCTCTTTCTTGCAACAAAATGATATCTATGAAAAGTTTCAGTCTGGATTCAGACCGCATCATAGCACTGAAACTGCGCTCGTTAAAATCACAAATGATTTACTTTTAGCTTCTGACCAAGGCTGTATCTCAATACTAGTTTTACTTGATCTTAGTGCTGCGTTCGATACTATAGATCACACATTACTCTTAGATCGACTACAAAATTATACTGGTGTTCAAGGACAAGCATTAAAGGGGTGGTTCAGGATTTTCAACATCGGACCTCATTTTCAAGCGAGCCTGGTTGTTATTCATCACTGGAGACAGTTTTCAAAAAAATTCATCCAGTCCTTACTTTTGGATAGTTCGCCGGTGCTAGGCTAGCGCAAGTCAACGGTGCAAGTTAGCCTGCCATTAAAAACAGTTTTACCCACTCCACAGTACACCAAAAGCAAATAAATTATAACGCCAGACTATCGATGTAAATGTCTGTTGAGAGAATAATGTTAGAAATCAAAGTACTCTTGCATCTCAGGCAAAAGTCTCATCATCATCGGCAGGTAAATACACTTGCGTGATTGTTATGTGGACCGGCTCTCTCGGTTTCCTAGGTAACCAAATATAACTCCGCCGCTGCTGTAGACTGCTTATAAATACAGGGAACAAATTATAACTAATGCAATGTGATGAAAGGGTAGTTTGATTTCTAACATTATTCTCTAAACAGACATTTACATCGATAGTCTGGCGTTATAATTTATTTGCTTTTGGTGTACTGTGGAGTGGGTAAAACTGTTTTTAATGGCAGGCTAACGTGCACCGTTGACTTGCGCTAGCCTAGCACCGGCGAACTATCCAAAAGTAAGGACTGGATGAATTTTTTTGAAAACTGTCTCCACTGATGAATAACAACCAGGCTCACTTGAAAATGAGGTCTGATGTCGAAAATCCTGAACCACCCCTTTAAGCTGGTTCAAATCATACCTATCTGACCGCTACCATTTTGTCTATTTAAATGGAGAAAAATCGATCATAACTCCAGTAAACTATGGAGTGCTGCAGGGATCTGTGTTAGGCCCTCTGTTATTCTCAATATATATATGATGCCACTTGGAAATATTATAAGGAAACATGGAATTAGTTTCCATTGTTATGCTGACAGAGTGTGTTAAAGATATAAAAGATTGGATGACGAGTAATTTTCTTTTATTAAATCCAGACAAGACAGAGGTAATACTTATCGGTTCAAAAAACCGCCCACAAAACCTCGCACAATACAACTTTAACATCATAGGATGTCCTGTTACTTTATCCTCTACAGTAAAAGACCTGGGTGTTATACTCGATTGCAACCTGTCTTTTGAAAATCATATTTCATATGTTACAAAAACAGCCTTTTTCCACCTTAGAAACATTGCTAAGCTACGTAATATGCTATCAGTTTCTGATGCAGAAAAGTTAGTTCATGCATTCATGACCTCGAGACTGGATTACTGTAATGCTTTATTAGCTGGTTGTCCTGCATCCTCAATAAACAAGCTACAGTTAGTCCAAAATGCCGTCGCTAGAGTTCTTACGAGATCAAGAAAATATGATCATATAACACCGATTTTATCATCACTGCATTGGTTACCTATAAAATTCCGTATTAATTACAAGGTATTGCTACTGACTTATAAAGCCCTAAACGGCTTAGCTCCAGTCTATTTAACGGATCTTCTATCGCCCTATAATCCATCGCGCTCTTTAAGATCACTAAATTCAAGGCTTTTGGTCATACCTAGGATATCCAGAACCACCAAAGGAGGGAGAGCATTTTCACATTTGGCTCCAAAACTCTGGAATAGTCTTCCTGATACTGTTCGTTGCTCAGACTCGCTCTCCCAGTTTAAAACTAGATTAAAGTCGCATCTCTTCAGCCAGGCATTCATATAATATTTTTAATCTTACAGTTCAAACTACAATCCGGTCTCTAGCTCATAAATGCCAGAGGAGAACTGGCCCCCGACTGAGCCTGGGTTCTCCCAAGGTTTTTTTTTTCTCCATTAGGTCACCTGATGGAGTTTTAGGACACCATTAGGTCACTTGATGGAGTTTTTCGGTTCCTTGCCACTGTTGCCTTTGGCTTGCTCAGTTGGGGATATTTTGGGGATATTTAATTTAATTTTATCAATCAATAAATTCCACTTGAAACAAACCTTGTTGTATTATTTTTATTTAATACTGTGAAGCTACTTTGATACAATCTGTATTGTGAAAAGCACTATACAAATATACTTGACTTGACTTGACTTTTATCATGGATAGATGCACTTTTATGATGGATAGATGCACTTTTATGATGGATAGACGCACTTTTATGATGGATAGATGCACTTTTATCATGGATAGAGGCACTTTTATGATGGATATAGATGCACTTTTATCATGGATAAATGCACTTTTATGATGGATAGATGCACTTTTATGATGGATAGATGCACTTTTATGATGGATAGATGCACTTTTATCATGGATAGATGCACTTTTATGATGGATAGAGGCACTTTTATCATGGATAGAGGCACTTTTATCATGGATAGAGGCACTTTTATGATGGATAGATGCACTTTTATCATGGATAGAGGCACTTTTATGATGGATAGAGGCACTTTTATCATGGATAGAGGCACTTTTATGATGGATAGAGGCACTTTTATGATGGATAGAGGCACTTTGATGAAAAATATACCCATTGACTGTCATTATAAAGCTTGGAAGAGCCAGGACACTTTTTAATATAACTCTGATTGTATTCTTCTGAAAGAAGAAAGTCATATACACCTATAGGATGACGTCAGGGTGAGTAAATCATGGGCTAATTTTCATTTTTGGGTGAACTATCCCTAGGACCATAGACATAAAATACAAATAGGACTACCAAATTGCCTATCACAGTTTTTGGCAAGTACATCACGTGATGTGACACATCCTATTGACCCTGTTCACATTTCTGGGTTTCTCAGAAGTGGAAGGCATCATAGTTGGGTTAACTTCTATAGCAGTGAATGAAAGACTACATTAAATATATTTTTTGTGTTCCAATTTGCTCAAATAGCAAAAGAAAAACGCCACAACAGCGTTTTCACAACTTTCAAAAAGAGTAAAAAAAATAGATAATGGCAGTCAGAAGAGAGAAAGTTGTCAACTTTGTCACAGCCGCGCTATTAGAAACACCCTCACAGCAGCGTTAACTAGTTTTTGTGTAATATAATACAAATATAGTGTTATGCGTAATTATCTTTTATTATGACAGTATGTGGCAACATGTACGTTAAAAGCGCATCTTCTGCACTAAACAATGATATTGCAATATTCTAGACTCTTACATGTATCTAACGCCACACTTACACTACAGAAGAATATGCAAACGATATACTGTACATTCAGAAACAGAGCAGTGTACAATTAACATCAGTTAATGGTAAACTTCTTTCTTGGATCTTGTTTGAATTGACAGGCTATTATAGGCTTGAAATTGAATTCCCTCTAAATGTGTTATGGGCCATGAAGACTGTCTGGTTAGTGAAAATGATCAAAATATGATTTCATCCAGTAAAAGTTAACTTCACATGGTAATTTGTTTATTTTAACAACAACAAAGGGAAAAGAATGCTACCGATTACAAATGGAATGTTCAATATTTTTTTCTTTTTTTTGCCTACCTATGAATTAAGAGGCTTTGTTAACTCTTACATTCTAATTACATGTACAATCAAGGCATCAGATGAAAGCTTATCTTCAACTCGTTTGAAAGGTGTGCTCAGTTTGTTTCTAGCATAAAGTATCAGGGAGATATGGCTCAGGATTCATGAATATAATTAAACCTTTTTAGCATGTTTGGGTGATTCCGGGGAGTTAAAGCAGAATTTGAGGTAGCATTGTTTTGACCCTAATTACAAGTTCCAGCAGCTTGTTGACCGGGTTGTCCACCCAGGTTGTGATCCTCAGACATCATAGATTTCATTTTTATATGACAACCTTTTACAGCAGCCCATGTCTGCTAAACCCCCTTTGCCCCCTGGGTATTACCCAATTATTTGGCTTAACTGACTGAAAAAATCTATTGAAATAGCCTAAATGTAAACATGTTCACGCATTGACAGTGGTCAGGGTGGTTATCAGACAAAAGGCAGAATGGAGAGAAGGCCCTTCTTAGTGCATTCCTTCGCAATATAGGTTTCTTTTGCCTTCCCTTGCCAATAGATTTTGCGATCCCTTTATATCTTCCCGATATATTGCTCAGGCCATCCTTAAAAATATTTTGGTTTGCCGTAACAACCAAAAAAAAAAAAAAAAAAAAAGTACAAATTTGGTCAAGGTGATTAGGCCTACGTAGGTATGAATTTAAACAAATTTGCATATCGGGACTTCACTGACAGTTTTCCAGAACTTTGTGCCAAGTTAAAGATGTGTCGAGAGAAAAAAAAGACATATTTTGATTAAAAAAAAAATATATATATATATATATCATATATATATATATAAACGCTGTAACGTCTCCGCTTTGGGGTGTGTCTGTTGCGAGTGTGTTTAATTGAAGTTTTTTTCAACACACGGACAGTATAATCATCAGCGATGCACGCGATTACATTTAGAAATAGACAAGTGTTGTTTCCAAATGCACCAAAAAGATCCTTTCAATTTTATAAACTTTTATAAACCCAGCCAATATAATCACAATGAACACATCCAAAATAAAATCTTTAACATAACATATATATAACAACTGCAAAGCATCTAATTTGTAAACAAAATGATTTACTCACTGAATCCAGCATAAACTCCGGCACAATTTGCATATTTTTAAACTCTCAAAACAGACGTAACATCCCGAACCTCACAGCAGTTGGCTGCCGACCGCGTTTTTCGCTTGATATTTGCATAAAGTCGAGAACTGCCCAACCTTTTGACGCTCTCGGTCGCTCTCAACGCTTTCTCCGGTCCGCTGTCAATCCCAAAATGCAATGCGCGAGCGTGAAGCTCGACTTCCATAGGAATGAACTGAAAAAACGCTCGCTCCGCTCCGCTCGCACCGTGCCAGTGGACGCACCGTACGGGTGGCGTTGACAATAACGCACCTAAGCTGTCTCAAAGAACTGGGAAAAGTAATGATTATAGCAAGGAGGCATTTCATTTGTTTATTAATAAACAAGTGTTTTTTGTGTCACAGTTGGCTGCAAAGATGAAGTTGACGATGCTGACTCGCGATCTTCGCAGTAGTGAACGAGCCAGAGAGAAATGCACATTTCATACGGATTACATAATCAGAGAGCAGTCTGTTTTCTTTCGTTTTGAATTGTTTTAAGAGTAGCCTACTCATTCCAAGCTTTTTATAGATATATTTCTCAGGTCTGTGAGGCAGGTAGCTTATATGCTGAGTTTCGGTTCATTTAAGAGAGCTCCAGTTCACTCGCCCTCACCTCTGTGTCCTGATTATATTGCCTGCTATATTTACCTCTTATTTATTAAACCCAGGAAATTGGTTGATGAAACATTGATTTAAATTAAGATACAATTAATACAAAACGAAATTCACTTTAAAGAAAGGTTTTCTACAAAAACAAACTGAATGAAGTGGTCTAAATCATGTCTGCCCACTCCATTTGTCTCCCGATATTTTCGGAATCATCTTATCTTATTCATGCTTTTCACTTTTCATATAATTAACATAGATGAATTTTTTTTTTTTTTTTTTTTATTAAAACATGAATATGAAACTAAATCGTTTTTAATGAATAGTTGTAGCCTATTCATTAAAAACGATTTAGTTTCATATTCACGTTTTAATAAAATAACATTTTTTTTTATATGTTATTTAAACAGGCCTAGCCTACAGTACAGATAAATTTAATGTCGGAGCGTCTTGCCGGTGAGCATGTGGGGGGGGAGATACGATTTTCGATCAATAATCGAATATTATTTTGCTTGATATGCCAATCCTTAATATTTGGTGTTTTAAATGCCTGTTTGAGGTCTCTGTGAAATTTTTAAAGCAGTATTTTAGTGCCGCTTTCAGAGCGCTCACGTCCATAACATTGTTTCTTCCTCATAAATGCTTGATATGCCAATCCTTAATATTTGGTGTTTTAAATGCCTGTTTGAGGTCTCTGTGAAAGTTTTAAAGCAGTATTTTAGTGCCGCTTTCAGAGCGCTCACGTCCATAACATTGTTTCTTCCTCATAAATGCGAACACGAAAAATAAAATAAAATGAATAGGCTCTATTATGTTTTGTGGAGAGTCGACCCTTCTTCATCCGGTGGGTATATTGATTTTGGTTTGCGCAAAATTCATAGAATTACTAAAACATATTTTTCCACCTAAAAGTTTAAGTTTTTTTGTGTCATGTCCGTACCGTAACGCAAGTGCATTTCCCTCATATTAAATATAAAACGCATGTGTAGACTGATATTTTTCTAACGTCTGGACTCCTTTATTAAAGGTGCATTGCGCAAGTCTCTGAGTTTTTGCAGAACTATGCCCCCTCTGGCGGCAAGCGAAACTGCAGTTTGCGTTGGTGTTTGAAATGAACTACAAGCCGGTCTCTTAGAATCCATCTTCTACGGAGAATGGCGGCGAATACACAAACCTGCCAGACAGCCAGGTGAGCGTGCCGTGAACGCGCATGACGTCACGCCCAGTCTAAAATTCCGGCCCGAATCCCTCTTATTTATTTTACTTTACAGGATTATAGAGACAATCTCAGTGATCAGAGAAGGGCTCATTCAGCCCATCAGGCAATTGTTTAAGCATGTATGGGTTAGAAAACGGGTATTTTTAACATGAAAAAGTTGCTTAATGCACCTTTAAGGGAGTATGGATATAGACGTTTCAATATATTAGTATTAAACGCATTTTATATTTCAAGTTTTGACTGCAAATGTCACGTCCATAATGCTGGAACTGCCCAATAGCTAAATGTGGCTTAATAGGCTACTTCAGTGATAAAGATCAAATGCTGTACACACCTTATTAATAAACTATACTATCTTACAGAAAAGCAGATGAGCCTAGAATATGAACGCAACGCATTTATAACGAAACGTTAAGCGTTTTCCTCCCATTATAGAAACACTTTATTACAAAGCAAATAAATGTGGCTCTTAACGCGAGGATGACAGGATTTCTATGAGGATGAAATTGCAGTGCACAGCAAAGCAAATCCTTTAAATGGTAGCCTATTCAATGCAAAACAAAAATGAAAAATATAAGTAGCCAATAAAATAAACAAATTATTGTGCCATTAATTAGCCCACAAACAATATTTATTTTAAAGTCTAAACGATTTTATTTAAAGAAAAAATGCCAGCGTTGGGCGTTTATCTGTATAGGATAAGTGTTTCAGCCGCCCGTTTCAAACTGGCGCAAGA